>CALYLW010000096.1:2261056-2367534 GCA_944989445.1 Ampullaceana balthica
TTTCTGCTTTCAGCAAAGGTGTCATTTCAACTGAAGCAAGTATGCCATTACTTGGAATATTACTCGTGCTTACAGACATACAAAGGCTTCTCAGCAGAATCATAACATTTAATGTTGATTATAATTATGAGTCTATATGCCTTGTGTTTCTATTCATAAATTGTACATATTTAAATATTTGTTAATTGTGTAACTCTAATGCATAAATTTAATTATATTTCTTTAACATAGGATTCGTGTGAAAACAATTGAAACAATTAAAGTATTAAATTCGGATTAAAAATATTATTTGAAAAATAAATCACATGAGGAGTTTTTCATTGCGAGTGGGGTTGTGACCCATAGTGCTTCAATGCTGCTTTCAACAATTTTTTTCATTTTTAAAATGGCTCTCCGTTATTACAGGTCTGGCCACCCCTGTACTTTTTGATATATGTTTACTTGTACATTTTATAAAATATCTATGTTTCCTTCAGTTAATTTTTTGGATCTGTTATAATTGTGATTAAAATATAGACTTTAATGATTTATCTGTGAAAAATGTTATATTTGTTTAGTCACAAATCAGATAGTTTATTTTCCATTTCAGATCAATAATGCAGGTATATTGGAACTGGGAAGTATTGAAAACACATCCTTGGACCAGTTTGATCGCATGTTCAACATCAATGTCAGGTCAGCATAACCGAACATGTCATTTACTCATTTCCATTTCTCTAAAATAATGGATTGACCATCTCCTACTGTCTCCTACTGTCTCCTACTGTCCACTGTGGCTTTGATCTAAAATAAAGTCAAGTTCATTTTTAGTTTTTAAAAATTATACTTTTCTTATTTAATTAAACTTTATACTATAGATGATCTCTTCAATGATCAGGGGTGGGCAAACTTTTTCTACAGAGGTCTGCACTGAAAACTTTATTGCTATAGGTGGGCGGCATATATATTTTGTCTACTTCAATTACAATTTACAACATATAAAATTGATTATAACCATGTACATGTACTTGTCATTTTATTTCACATTCACACTCTAATACACATGTACATGTACGTTACATTTTAAATACCAACTGAAACAGTTTCTAATTTGATAATAAGATTTTACTATTCATTATTATTTCAACTAAAGTTTATTGTTACCTGTCATGATAACTATGATGAAGTTGGAACATAATTTACATATAAGCTGACCATAGCGTACACTTATAAATAATGAGAAGTATGTAACTGTTCAAAATTTTGGATAATGTTCTTCAATTGTGGAACCAGTTTCCTTGTGATTAGCATGACGGCATTCAAATTGCAGTCAGTTAACATCGATATTTTCGTAGACTTTTTCATTTTCATGCAAGAAAAAGCTTTCTCACAGATTTATGTGGACCCAACTAGTGTCAAAAGTTTGGCAGCAAAGTTTTTTTAAGTGTGGAAATGCTGCTGCTGGCAAACATCCATGAAACTCCAGCAGAAAAACTGACTTGAACTTCTTCAGGTCATAATCTCCTTGTAGGTCAAACAGCTCTAACTGTATATTCTCTGTATATCCTCTGTACATCCTCTGTACATCTTGAGTACATCCTCTGTACATCCTCTGTACATCCTCTGTACATCCTCTGTATATCCTCTGTATATCCTCTTCGGCTTAATCAGCTTGTGCACTAAATGACGAACTGAGGATATTAAAGAGTGGTTCCAGATTCTTGAAGTCTGGGAACATCCTTTCAAATTCCACAGCCAAGGCATCCAACTGAGCCTTGTAGTTGTCAGCCATATCGCCAGAAATGGTTTTCTGTTTCAGCAATAGAAGATGGCAAAACCTGTTTTCACCTGCTTGGCCTGAGATCAAGGAAAGCTTTGCCTGAAGTGATTTAACATACACATACATTTCATGTGCAAACAAGCTATTGCCCTGAAGTTTGACATTCTTCTCGTTCGTTAAATTGTGCCCGAAATCCAAATTTTTTTTTGGTGGTGTCATTTTAAGTTGTAATCCTTAAAGACGCTCACAAACTCACTGCTTTGTTTCCAATGCCGGTGAAGCATTATTTAGTGGCCCATTCGTCATTAAAAGCACGACATTCGTCCTCAATATTTCTTTCATTTTTTGTTGGCGGCACTTATGGTTAAATCAACGTATATTCGCTTGTAAATGACAATTTTTACAAAGCTGCAAATATTTAAATCGTAAACAAAAGCCACTTCCAGTTGAGCTGAAATGCAGTTCCGAATAAAGATGTTAACAATTAATGACTAATGATCACTTACCAATTCTGGAGCCATCAAACTGATTTAATATCCCTAGATTAGAATCAAATACTCTGAATAATTTTTTTAAAATGTAGCTAAAATTCTAAACTTAGAAAATTAACATCGATATAAGATCGCAACATGTACATTGCTTCGGGCCGCAAAATATACTTTTGCGGGCCGCATGCGGCCCGCGGGCCGTAGTTTGCCCACCCCTGATCTAGAGTGAAAAAATTGTTTCCCCTTGGCATAGGTAAATTAACACTTATCTTATCTGTTACAGACGCTCCTTCTATACAGAAGATTATTGAGACATAATCTAGAACAATAAATTGCTGCAAAGTTTATTAACAGCAGAACTTTGGATGAATTAGTTGAAAAGATATTTATAGTTATTAGACTGTCAGCAGGTTTTTTCCTAAACTACTTCAGACATTTAAAGATTAAATTGTGTTCTTCATTGTTTTCTTCTTAGTAATTTCTCAGGATAAATTCTTTAATTGTAATAACAGGTGGTTTTCTTAATTTAACAAATAATTGCATTGATAGATATGTTTCATAGAAAATATTTTCAAAAGAACACACTCTAAGATAGTAAAATGACAACTTCACAAATTTTAATGCAAAAATTATATTGATTATTTTAACAAAAGATATTAAAATTTATTGTATTGTGCTGGATAAAAATTGTGCCTTGTTAGATTGTGCTATGTTTGATTGTCCCATGTTAGATTGTGCTATGTTAGATTGTGCCATGTTAGATTGTGCCATGTTAGATTGTGCCATGTTAGATTGTGCCATGTTAGATTGTGCCATGTTAGATTGTGCCATGTTAGATTGTGCCATGTTAGATTGTGCCATGTTAGATTGTGCCATGTTTGATTGTGCCATGTTAGATTGTGCCATGTTAGATTGTGCCATTTTAGATTGTGCCATGTTAGATTGTGTCTTGTTAGATTGTGCCATGTTAGATTGTGCCATGTTAGATTGTGCCATGTTAGATTGTGTCATGTTAGATTGTGTCATGTTAGATTGTGCCATGTTAGATTGTGCCATGTTAGATTGTGCCATACATTTTATAGAACAAATAGTTAATAGCACTGCACTGTGGCAAATCTTAAATAACATCACACACACATATAGTCTTAAATAGGAGTGTACTGGATTTCGGCTCCGGCAAATCCAGAATCCAGCCATTTTTACAAATCCGCCTCCAGCATGATTTCACTTCATAAATCCGTCCAGATCCGGCTGGCATGTAGAGCACTAATATATATATATTATATATATATACATTGTATATATATTTATAATCCGGTACAGCCCTAGTCTTAAATAACATCAAATATATTATAACATCTTGTGATGTAGTGATGTTGATGTCAATTGTAAACAGTCATGACAACTGAAATCCTCAGGTCAATCTACCAGTTGACAATCTTGTGCACACCCCACCTTGTGGCTTCCAAAGGAAATATCGTCAATGTCTCTAGTGTCAACGGGATCCGATCTGTGAGTTTTTTAAAGATACTTTTTAATTTTAATTTTTATTATAAACAAAATGCTTGACACTTGTCAGGAATTCTTTGATATTCAGCAGAACCATTGAGTGTCTCTAGTCTCTTGAGTGGTCAAATATCTGAGTGGTCAAATGTCTGTGTGGTCAAATGTCTGTGTGGTCAAATGTCTGAGTGGTCAAATGTCTGAGTGGTCAAATGTCTGAATGGTCAATCTTATCTTATCTGTTTCAGACGCTCCTTCTATACAGAAGATTATTGCGTCCTACGCTTATCTATGGTTTGTGTTTAGTCCTGCATTCTTATTAGAGTTTTAAATGTTGATAAGTTGTTGGCTTTCCTGGTTTCTTCAGGCAACCCATTCCATGCCCGAATTCCGGACGGGAAGAACGAAAATTTGTATGAGTTTGTTCTTGCATACGGAATAAGAAAGGTGTTTTTTTCCTTATGTCTATCTGAGGGTTGTATTAAGTTATCTTTGTGTTGTATTTCTAAATTAGAGTTAATTGCTTTATGTATGATTACTACTTTACTCTTGGTTCTTCTATCCTCTAGTATTTCAAGGTTTAATGATTTAACTAATGGTGTTATTCTAGTCAGTTTTGAATATTCTCCAGTAATGAATCTGGCAGCTCTTTTTTGGATTTGTTCTAGTTTATCAATGTTTTCTTTGGTGGATGGGTCCCATACAGAAGAAGCATATTCTAGTACAGGTCTCACCAAAGTGAGATAGCATTTTAGTTTTATATCTTTATTACATTTGTAAAGGTTTCTTTTTATAAAGCCTAAGGTTTTATTTGATTTTTTAATAACTTCATTGACATGGGGATTCCATGATAATTTCTCATTTATTATTATGACTCCTAAATATTTTGCATCTTTAGTTTGGGTTAGTTCCTTTCCATGAATGAAATATTTTGAATTTATTTGTTTCTTTTTCTTTGTTACTCTTAAAAGTTGACACTTTTCTGGGTGGAAACTCATACTCCAGTTAGTTTCCCATTTTATCAATTCATGTAGGTCTTTTTGTAAAATTTTGCTATCTTGTTCTGATTTAATTGTTCTATAGATTATACAATCATCAGCAAATAATCTAACTTTTGTTCCTGTTGAGATGTTGTTGGGTAAATCATTTATATAGATCAAAAAGAGTAAGGGACCTAACACATTTCCTTGTGGAACTCCTGAATTGACCTTTATTGGTGCAGATTTAGATCCATTAATTATTACAGTTTGCTCCCTGCCCAAAAGGAAGTCTTGGATCCAGTGATGTCTGAGTGGTCAAATGTCTGAATGGTCAAATGTCTGAGTGGTCAAATGTCTGAGTGGTCAAATGTCTGAGTGGTCAAATGTCTGAGTGGTCAAATGTCTGAGTGGTCAAATGTCTGAGTGGTCAAATGTCTGAGTGGTCAAATGTCTGAGTGGTCAAATGTCTGAGTGGTCAAATGTCTGAGTGGTCAAATGTCTGAGTGGTCAAATGTCTGAGTGGTCAAATGTCTGAGTGGTCAAATGTCTGAGTGGTCAAATGTCTGAGTGGTCAAATGTCTGACTGGTCAAATGTCTGAATGGTCAAATTTCTGAGTGGTCAAATGTCTGAATGGACAAATGTCTGAGTGGTCAAATGTCTGAGTGGTCAAATGTCTGAGTGGTCATGGTCAAATGTCTGAGTGGTCAAATGTCTGAGTGGTCAAATGTCTGAGTGGTCAAATGTCTGAGTGGTCAAATGTCTGAATGGTCAAATGTCTGAGTGGTCAAATGTCTGAGTGGTCAAATGTCTGAGTGGTCAAATGTCTGAGTGGTCAAATGTCTGAATGGTCAAATGTCTGAATGGTCAAATGTCTGAATGGTCAAATGTCTGAATGGTCAAATGTCTGAGTGGTCAAATGTCTGAGTGGTCAAATGTCTGAGTGTTCAAATGTCTGAGTGGCCAAATGTCTGAGTGGTCAAATGTCTGACTGGTCAAATGTCTGACTGGTCAAATGTCTGAATGGTCAAATTTCTGAGTGGTCAAATGTCTGAGTGGTCAAATGTCTGAGTGGTCAAATGTCTGAGTGGTCATGGTCAAATGTCTGAGTGGTCAAATGTCTGAGTGGTCAAATGTCTGAGTGGTCAAATGTCTGAGTGGTCAAATGTCTGAGTGGTCAAATGTCTGAGTGGTCAAATGTCTGAATGGTCAAATGTCTGAATGGTCAAATGTCTGAATGGTCAAATGTCTGAATGGTCAAATTTTTTAAGTACAGGGTCATACTGTTCAACTGAGTTGGCCACTGAATTGTGACTAGTTATTCAAAAAATTAGAATTAATTCATGAAATAATTCAATAAGATTGACTTAAGAAGATTCCAGACAATGTAGATAGGCTTACCTCACATGTTCCCTTTAAGATGCGCTGCCTTGCAGATATTGGAAAGATGCCCCACAGCAGTTTAGAATTATAGAGCAGGAAATTTTGATGAGGATAATATAATATCTGTATGTGAGGGGTATAAGTATAAATTTTGCAAAAAAATGGACACACGATTTTTATTTTGCACTTGGATCAACAAACTTTAGAGAGAACATTGCTTACCTCCCTGTGGATCAAATTCTAACATTGCTTACCTCCCTGTGGATCAAATTCTAACATTGCTTACCTCCCTGTGGATCAAATTCTAACATTGCTTACCTCCCTGTGGATCAAATTCTAACATTGCTTACCTCCCTGTGGATCAAATTCTAACATTGCTTACCTCCCTGTGGATCAAATTCTAACATTGCTTACCTCCCTGTGGATCAAATTCTAACATTGCTTACCTCCCTGTGGATCAAATTCTAACATTGCTTACCTCCCTGTGGATCAAATTCTAACATTGCTTACCTCCCTGTGGATCAAATTCTAACATTGCTTACCTCAGTGTGGATCAAATTCTGGCTTTTGAAATGATGACAGCTAAGGCGTTAACTTTCACATCTGCAGAAACTTTCACATTCAAAGTAACTTTCACATCTGCAGAAACTTTCACATTCAAAGTAACTTTCACATCTGAATTAACTTTTACATCTAAATTAACTTTTACGCCAGAAGTAACTTTCTTATCTGAATCATACGACAGTGAGTATGATGGACTAGCACAAATAGATAGTGCAATAAAAAATTATCATCTTTAAGTTGATAAAGAATTGAAGTAAAACAGAGCAAACAATATATTTATTAAAAAGTTCCAGTAACTGACTCAAAAGTATTTTACTTGTATAAATATATTGGACTATAAACTTATACTGTACTTTAAATTTAGTTTTTAATGTTTGAGGTTTTTCTAAAATACACTATCGCCCCCGTATTAGTAAAATACATTTGTGAAGAATGTTTAAAAATTTATTCAGTTAAATGTTTACTCAGTTTACAGAAAAAAATATTTCTTTCTTTATCAAACATAATATTCAAGTTTGTTTGTTTCAGTTTCCTGGAGTGTTGGCTTACAATATGTCTAAAGCATCTGTGGATCAGTTTACTAGATGTGTAGCTCTTGGTAAGTTTTTACACAGCAAGTCTACACACCCAAATCTCTGTCACAGCATATCTGTCTACCAACTACCACATTGTCATCTCTTGTCTACCACATTGTCATCTCTTGTCTACCACAGCATCATCTCTTGTCTACCACATCGTCATCTCTTGTCTACCACATCGTCTTATCTTACTAATACTTGGCCATGGGGACGCGGTGGTCGAGTGGCAGCGCACTGGACTGTCGTTCCGATGGTCACGGGTTCGAATCCGTGTGAAGGCAAGGGTTTGTTCCCGGGGCCTAGGGCGTCCCTTAGTCACCCCGCTCCGAATGGGTACCTAACAATGTAGTGTTAGGCGGCTGGGTAATGCGTGGAACCCACAAAGCTGTGGCCTGTGAGCGCTGCATCACTTGCCAACAGATCATCTGTCATGGTCTGTGGACGCAACTATCTGCTGCATAGAAGGAGCTTCTGTATAGATAAGAAGATAAACCCAGACCTCAGGAAATGATGTTCAATGGTTTGAGCTGAGAGACCATGTGAGGCCACATGATGTAGGCTTCATGTGTTGCTTGTCTGTTATCATTGATGAGGACCATTTTCAAGACCTAAGCTATGTGCCACGGCAGCTTGGTGTGTCCTTTGATGGCTTGGTGTGTCCTTTGATGGCTTGGTGTGTCCTTTGATGGCCTATCCCTGAACAAAAGTTGTGTCCACATATCGGACAAGAGATGCTTGGGATGTCATCAGGAGGGTTACGAGCACGACCTTTCCTGGCCTGTCGTCTGGACTTGGCAGCCTGTCGTTTGGACTTGGCAGCCTGTCGTCTGGACTTGGCAGCCTGTCGTCTGGACTTGGCAGCCTGTCATCTGGAGTTGGCAGCTTGTCGTCTGGACTTGGCAGCCTGTCATCTGGACTTGGCAGCCTGTTGTCTGGACTTGGCAGCCTGTCGTCTGGACTTGGCAGACTGTTGTCTGTTTGCTTCACATGTTGCTGCACGTCCATATCATAAGTAGGCAACTGTGTGTTAATTGTACTGATGAAGGTATTAGTTCAATTTATTGTTTTCATTACACAATTTGTGTATTTTATATTTCATAAGTCGGCATGAGGCTCGATCGTCAGCTGCTTGCTCCCAGGAGTCGCAAAATTGATGCTATGAGCCATTGTAAAGGTTTTTTGAGCTCCAAAGATGGCAGTAGTATATTAGTCAGTTCATGGCTGACAGTCTATTGTTGACAGTTCTTGGTTAATAGTTCATGGCTGACAGTCTATTGTTGACAGTTCTTGGTTAATAGTTCATGGCTGACAGTCTATTGTTGACAGTTCTTGGTTAATAGTTCATGGCTGACAGTTCAGTGCTGACAGCCCATGGCTGACAGTACTTCGTTAATAGCTCATGGCGGACAGTTCATGGCTGATAGTTTATGGCTGACAGTTTATGGCTGATAGTTCATTGATGATTTTTGTATAGATGACAGTTCATTATTGACAGTTTATGGTGTGCTTGTAATGATATAAAGATATTTTCATAAATGATAAAGATAATGTTTATACCTTGGGGTAAATGTATGTTTTATTTACATATGGTCACTACTTATGTTATTTCAGAGCTAGCACCTAAACAAGTGAGATGCAATGCTGTCAAGTAAGTCTATGTCATATTTACACATACAGTTACGCACACATTTTTATACAGTTTTAAAGCTAATTAATGTTTACCATAATTGCTTGCAATAATGTTTTAGCAATTTGTAAACTTGCCAAATATATTTTTATTTTTGGTTGGTACGGATAATGGGGAAGAATTGATGTAATCTTGTATGTGTGGTTGTGTTTTACATCATGATTTATACGTGTGGCCATACATTACATCAGGATTTATATGTGTGGCCGTACATTACATCAGGATTTATATATGTGTGGCCCTACATTACATCAGGATTTATGTGTGGCCCTACATTACATCAGGATTTATATGTGTGTGGCCGTACATTACATCAGGATTTATATGTGTGGCCATACATTACATCAGGATTTATATATATATAGCCCTACATTACATCAGAATTTATATGTGTGGCCCTACATTACATCAGAATTTATATGTGTGGCCCTACATTACATCAGAATTTATATGTGTGGCCCTACATTACATCAGAATTTATATGTGTGGCCCTACATTACATCAGAATTTATATGTGTGGCCCTACATTACATCAGAATTTATATGTGTGGCCCTACATTACATCAGAATTTATATGTGTGGCCCTACATTACATCAGAATTTATATGTGTGGCCCTACATTACATCAGAATTTATATGTGTGGCCCTACATTACATCAGAATTTATATGTGTGGCCCTACATTACATCAGAATTTATATGTGTGGCCCTACATTACATCAGAATTTATATGTGTGGCCCTACATTACATCAGAATTTATACGTGTGGCCATACATTACATCATGATTTATATGTGTGTGGCCATACATTACATCAGAATTTATATGTGTGTGGCCATACATTACATCAGAATTAATCAAGGAAAGGCAACTTTAAAGTTTTTTGTGGTTATTAGATTTAATTTTTAAGTTTATTTGAAATGTTGATTTCATGAAAACTAAGCCCTAACTTGATGTTCTCATAACTTGATGTTCTTATAACTTGATGTTCTTATAACTTGATGTTCTTATAACTTGATGTTCTCATAACTTGATGTTCTTATAACTTGATGTTCTCATCACATGATGTTCTTATAACTTGATGTTCTTATAACATGATGTTCTTATAACTTGATGTTCTTATAACTTGATGTTCTTATAACTTGATGTTCTCATAACTTGATGTTCTTATAACTTGATGTTCTCATCACATGATGTTCTTATAACTTGATGTTCTTATAACTTGATGTTCTTATAACTTGATGTTCTTATAACTTGATGTTCTCATCACATGATGTTCTTATAACTTGATGTTCTCATCACATGATGTTCTTATAACTTGATGTTCTCATCACATGATGTTCTTATAACTTGATGTTCTTATAACTTGATGTTCTATCACATGATGTTCTTATAACTTGATGTTCTTATAACTTGATGTTCTTATAACTTGATGTTCTCATAACTTGATGTTCTTATAACTTGATGTTCTCATCACATGATGTTCTTATAACTTGATGTTCTTATAACTTGATGTTCTTATAACTTGATGTTCTTATAACTTGATGTTCTCATCACATGATGTTCTTATAACTTGATGTTCTCATCACATGATGTTCTTATAACTTGATGTTCTTATAACATGATGTTCTTATAACTTGATGTTCTTATAACTTGATGTTCTCATCACATGATGTTCTTATAACTTGATGTTCTCATCACATGATGTTCTTATAACTTGATGTTCTCATCACATGATGTTCTTATAACTTGATGTTCTTATAACTTGATGTTCTTATAACTTGATGTTCTTATAACTTGATGTTCTCATAACTTGATGTTCTTATAACTTGATGTTCTCATCACATGATGTTCTTATAACTTGATGTTCTTATAACATGATGTTCTTATAACTTGATGTTCTTATAACTTGATGTTCTTATAACTTGATGTTCTCATAACTTGATGTTCTTATAACTTGATGTTCTCATCACATGATGTTCTTATAACTTGATGTTCTTATAACTTGATGTTCTTATAACTTGATGTGCTTATATCTTGATGTTCTTATAACTTGATGTTCTCATCACATGATGTTCTTATAACTTGATGTTCTCATCACATGATGTTCTTATAACTTGATGTTCTTATAACATGATGTTCTTATAACTTGATGTTCTTATAACTTGATGTTCTCATCACATGATGTTCTTATAACTTGATTTTCTCATCACATGATGTTCTTATAACTTGATGTTCTCATCAAATGATGTTCTTATAACTTGATGTTCTTATAACTTGATGTTCTTATAACTTGATGTTCTTATAACTTGATGTTCTTATAACTTGATGTTCTCATCACATGATGTTCTTATAACTTGATGTTCTCATCACATGATGTTCTTATAACTTGATGTTCTTATAACTTGATGTTCTTATAACTTGATGTTCTCATCACATGATGTTCTTATAACTTGATGTTCTTATAACTTGATGTTCTTATAACTTGATGTTCTCATCACATGATGTTCTTATAACTTGATGTTCTTATAACTTGATGTTCTTATAACTTGATGTTCTCATAACTTGATGTTCTCATAACTTGATGTTCTCATAACTTGATGTTCTCATAACTTGATGTTCTCATCACTTGATGTTCTTATTACTTGATGTACTCATGTTCTCATAACTTGATGTTCTCATAACTTGATGTTCTTATAACTTGATGTTCTCATAACTTGATGTTCTCATAACTTGATGTTCTCATAACTTGATGTTCTTATAACTTGATGTTCTCATAACTTGATGTTCTCATCACTTGATGTTCTTATTACTTGATGTACTCATGTTCTCATAACTTGATGTTCTCATAACTTGATGTTCTCATAACTTGATGTTCTCATAACTTGATGTTCTCAGCCCTGGTGTCATTCTCACCAATCTTCAGAAACGGGGCGGACTTGATGAAACAGCGTATGCATCAGTAAGTTTTCTACCTTTCGTTCAAATATTACAAATTTTATTAAACATTTAACACGTTTTACAGATCTTACATACACATATTTCTAAAAATCTGAACTGTTTTCACACATCTTCAGTTAATACTCTACTGTGTTGACGGAGGTTAAAACGTTTCTACAGTTATAACTTATATTGTTCTACAGTTATAACTTATATTGTTCTACAGTTATAACTTATATTGTTCTACAGTTATAACTTATATTGTTCTACAGTTATAACTTATATTGTTCTACAGTTATAACTTACATTTTTCTACAGTTATAACTTATATTGTTCTACAGTTATAACTTATATTTTTCTACAGTTATAACTTATATTGTTCTACAGTTATAACTTATATTGTTCTACAGTTATAACTTATATTGTTCTACAGTTATAACTTATATTGTTCTACAGTTATACCTTATATTGTTCTACAGAAAGCTTTTGTAATAATCAATTGTTTCTTAACAATTGCAAATAATTGGCTTGAAATTAAATAAGTATTATTATATTATGTAGATCTGTATGTATATAAGTATTATTATATTATGTAGATCTGTATGTTATAAGTATTATTATATTATGTATATCTGTATGTATATAAGTATTATTATATTATGTATATCTGTATGTATATAAGTATTATTATATTATGTATATCTGTATGTATATAAGTATTATTATATTATGTATATCTGTATGTATATAATATTATTATATTATGTATATCTGTATGTATATAAGTATTATTATATTATGTATATCTGTATGTATATAAGTATTATTATATTATGTATATCTGTATGTATATAAGTATTATTATATTATGTAGATCTGTATGTATATCAGTATTATTATATTATGTATATCTGTATGTATATAAGTATTATTATATTATGTATATCTGTATGTATATCAGTATTATTATATTATGTATATCTGTATGTATATAAGTATTATTATATTATGTATATCTGTATGTATATAAGTATTATTATATTATGTATATCTGTATGTATATAAGTATTATTATATTATGTATATATAAAAGTGGCCCATAGACTGTGTCATATATAACAGTGGTCCATAGACTGTGTCATATATAACAGTGGTCCATAGACTGTGTCATATATAACAGTGGTCCATAGACTGTGTCATATATAACAGTAGTCCATAGACTGTGTCATATATAACAGTGGTCCATAGACTGTGTCATATATAACAGTGGTCCGTAGACTGTGTCATATATAACAGTGGTCCATAGACTGTGTCATATATAACAGTGGTCCATAGACTGTGTCATATATAACAGTGGTCCATAGACTGTGTCATATATAACAGTGGTCCATAGACTGTGTCATATATAACAGTGGTCCATAGACTGTGTCATATATAACAGTGGTCCATAGACTGTGTCATATATAACAGTGGTCCGTAGACTGTGTCATATATAACAGTGGTCCGTAGACTGTGTCATATATAACAGTGGTCCATAGACTGTGTCTTATATAACAGTGGTCCGTAGACTGTGTCATATATAACAGTGGTCCATAGACTGTGTCATATATAACAGTGGTCCGTAGACAGTGTCATATATAACAGTGGTCCATAGACTGTGTCATATATAACAGTGGTCCGTAGACTGTGTCATATATAACAGTGGTCCGTAGACTGTGTCATATATAACAGTGGTCCATAGACTGTGTCATATATAACAGTGGTCCGTAGACTGTGTCATATATAACAGTGGTCCCTTGACTGTGTCATATATAACAGTGGTCCGTAGACTGTGTCATATATAACAGTGGTCCATAGACTGTGTCATATATAACAGTGGTCCGTAGACTGTGTCATATATAACAGTGGTCCGTAGACTGTGTCATATATAACAGTGGTCCGTAGACTGTGTCATATATAACAGTGGTCCATAGACTGTGTCATATATAACAGTGGTCCGTAGACTGTGTCATATATAACAGTGGTCCATAGACTGTGTCATATATAACAGTGGTCCGTAGACTGTGTCATATATAACAGTAGTCCGTAGACTGTGTCATATATAACAGTGGTCCATAGACTGTCATATATAACAGTGGTCCATAGACTGTGTCATATATAACAGTGGTCCGTAGACTGTGTCATATATAACAGTAGTCCGTAGACTGTGTCATATATAACAGTGGTCCATAGACTGTGTCATATATAACAGTGGTCCATTGACTGTGTTATATGTAACAGTGGTCCATAGACTGTGTTATATATAACAGTGGTCCATAGACTGTATCTTGTATAACAGTGGTCTATTGACTGTATCTTGTATAACAGTGGTCTATAGACTGTATCGTGTATAACAGTGGTCCATAGACTGTGTTATATATGACAGTGGTCCATAGACTTATCTTGTATAACAGGGGTCCATAGAATGTATCTTGAATAACAATGTTCCATAGACTGTATCTTGTATAACAGTGGTCCATAGACTGTATCTTGTATAACAGTGGTCCATAGACTGTATCTTGTATAACAGTGGTCCATAGACTGTTTTACATGTATATATAACAGTGGTCCATAGACTGTATCTTGTATAACAGTGGTCCATAGACTGTATCTTGTATAACAGTGGTCCATAGACTGTATCTTGTATAACAGTGGTCCATAGACTGTATCTTGTATAACAGTGGTCCATAGACTGTTTTACATGTATATATAACAGTGGTCCATAGACTGTGTTATATATAACAGTGGTCCATAGACTGTATCTTGTATAACAGTGGTCAATAGACTGTATCTTGTGTAACAGTGGTCAATAGACTGTATCTTGTATAACAGTTGTCCATAGACTGGGTTATATGTAACAGTGGTCCATAGACGGTGTCTTGTATAACAGTGGTCCATAGACTGGGTTATATGTAACAGTGGTCCATAGACAGTGTCTTGTATAACAGTGGTCCATAGACTGGGTTATATGTAACAGTGGTCCATAGACGGTGTCTTGTATAACAGTGGGTCAAAGCTGGTAATTCTCCAATAGTTCTGTTTGATACAGATGACTGATGGACCAAGTGTTAATCAATAACATGTGATCTCACAGCTGTTAGATTTCCTAGCCACCTTATAATAACATGTGATCTAACAGCTGTTAGCTGCCTAGCCACCTTATAATTTTCAATTAACGCAGTTTACCACAATTTGTTGCACATCCGTCATGAGAGCAGACTTTGTTGACATTTTCTAAAACTATAAGTACAGGGATCAGGGCAGATTGATGAGGGCTAATTTATGCTAATTTATGTGATTGGTGCAGTACAACAAGTTGATGTCTCAAGGAATTGTCAAGATTTAGTTGATTGTGTTTGTGTAGATCATGTATATAATTTAAAAAATAATAATTTGGTAAATATCATTGCGAACTATAATTTGCCAAGTTGAGGGCTGGCTTGAAGAGTGATCAATGAAGTTATTTGCACGGCTGAGGGCTGGCTTGAAAACTGACCAGTTGAGTTATTTGCATGGCTGAGGGCTGGCTTGAAAACTGACCAGTTGAGTTATTTGCACGGCTGAGGGCTGGCTTGAAGAGTGATCAATGCAGTTATTTGCACGGCTGAGGGCTGGCTTGAAAACTGACCAGTTGAGTTATTTGCATGGCTGAGGGCTGGCTTGAAAACTGACCAGTTGAGTTATTTGCATGGCTGAGACATTGGCAGTCCCAGCTTACAACAAACCAGTGATTGAACAAATCATGTTGTATGTGTCTGTGTCAATAGGACCAAGTTTGTCTGTGTCAATATGACCAAGTTTGTCTGTGCCAATAGGGTGTCAATAGGACCAAGTTTTTCCTTTGTTGTCTGTGTCAATAGGACCAAGTTTATACTTATGGTCCCTGGCCTTTGTTATCTGTCTCAATAGGACCAAGTTTGTATTTATGGTCCCTGGCCTTTGTTGTCTGTGTCAATAGGACCAAGTTTGTATTTATGGTCCCTGGCCTTTGTTGTCTGTGTCAATATGACCAAGTTTGTACTTATAGTCCCCGGTCTTTATGGCTGTACTAAACTAAAGTGTTTTACAACCCTGTACTACAGACATCCCAGTCCCAGCTGTATAATCAACAGATTGGCCTGATTTAAACCACTGGACTTTTGAGTTACTCATTGGGGCAGGCTGGGTGGAGAAGACTTTAGTGTTTTAATGACATTCACATCTGGTGTCTTGTGTTAGGAGCAATCGAACCAAAGAAATAAAACATTTTCTTTAATAACCCTTTCAAGGGACACAATCGATTTGTGTAAATAAAACAATAATTGTGAAGCTTTAATTATTGATTAGTAGAATTACTACATGTAGTAGAAATGTTTTGGCAAATGTCTTCATCGGGACAAAAAAAAAGTTTTTAAATTTTGAAATAGTGAATCTAAAAAATAATAATAATAGTAAAAGAAGTATCTATGCTAGAATATTTACATTACCAATGGGAAGTAATCAAGTTGAGAAAGGAACAAGAAAGTGAGCAGTCAGCTAATGATTGGACTTTCCCAGATATTTACATGTCTGCTAATAATAATTCAAGAAATAGTCTGCATGATTCAGCAATAGTCTGCACAGATTTTAGTCTTTGCTAACAACAACAAAAAATCACTGGATCAAATTAACAAAAAGTATTTAAAACTGAATCCATTGTGGATTAAATAATGTCTTGTAAAAAAATTAATTTATTTTTAGCCAGGATTTATGACAGGATTCTGACTGTATGGGCTTCTAATACTGACTTAACGATGACACGTTTATTAGTCCAGCATTGCAGGTCACCAGTAATCCTTTTTTTAAAAATGCATTCTTAAAGTTTTTAATTTTTTAGTAAGCTTTCTTCTTAAAAAAGATAAAATTGAATATATAGCTTGGCCTAACTTGGAAACTGTCTTTTGTTGCACATCTTATTGAATCTTTAGCTTGAACTAACTTGTAAACTGTCGTTTGTTTCAGTTCTTAGAGAGAAGTAAAAGCACCCACGCTTTAGGCCGGCCAGGTGAGCCAGATGAGGTGGCCAGGACGATTGCCTTCTTGGCATCAGATGACGCTTCTTTCATTACAGGGGCCACCCTTCCCGTGGACGGGGGTCGTCACGCCATGTGCCCCAGATAAACAGAATGGTGCTTTAGGCGCTTCCATTCCTTGACTAATAAGCAGAACCTGTTGCTGTCAGAGACAATAGTTTTGGTCATTCGAAGGCTAGTCTCCATTTATTAACATTTTCTTTATATTTATGCACAATTTCAGTTATTTAAAAAAAAATTCCATTTTTATTGGGGAAAGAGAATTTGACTTGCCTGATAATTCTGCATGTTGTCAATATTTGTTTTAATTTTATGTTAGAAAACTTTTTTATTAAGAAATAATTGATTTTCATGTAAACATCAAAGCTGAATAAAATAAACAAGTATTTTCCTTTCCTGGAAACCAAAGATTACCAGATTTTTTTCTATGATTCCAATTTTTAATTTTAAACACATTCTATTTGCTTTTAACTTTTTTGGTGGTTAATTAATCATTTTTAAAAAAAAACTTGTTTTTCATCTATAAAAGATTTTATTTTGTTGACATGACTTTTCCACAGCTGCTATATCCCAGTTTAATGTAGCTGGCTTGTGGCTGGCTTGTGGCTGGCTTGTAGCTGGCTTGTGGCTTGCTTGTGGCTGGCTTGTAGCTGCCATTTGATCATAGCTTATCATATCAATCTGTTTCAATCTTAGTATATTCATAGCTGGAGTATTTTTTTCATTATAAAAAAACTGAAAGTACGTTGTGTAACAAAACTGAAAGTACGTTGTGTAACAAAACTGAAAGTACGTTGTGTAACAAAACTGAAAGTACGTTGTGTAACAAAACTGAAAGTACGTTGTGTAACAAAACTGAAAGTACGTTGTGTAACAAAACTGAAAGTACGCTGTGTAACAAAACTGAAAGTACGCTGTGTAACAAAACTGAAAGTACGCTGTGTAACAAAACTGAAAGTACGTTGTGTAACAAAAATGAAAGTACGTTGTGTAACAAAACTGAAAGTACGTTGTGTAACAAAACTGAAAGTACGTTGTGTAACAAAACTGAAAGTACGTTGTGTAACAAAACTGAAAGTACGTTGTGTAACAAAACTGAAAGTACGTTGTGTAACAAAACTGAAAGTACGTTGTGTAACAAAACTGAAAGTACGTTGTGTAACAAAACTGAAAGTACGTTGTGTAACAAAACTGAAAGTACGTTGTGTAACAAAACTGAAAGTACGTTGTGTAACAAAACTGAAAGTACGTTGTGTAACAAAACTGAAAGTACGTTGTGTAACAAAACTGAAAGTACGTTGTGTAACAAAACTGAAAGTACGTTGTGTAACAAAACTGAAAGTACGTTGTGTAACAAAACTGAAAGTACGTTGTGTAACAAAACTGAAAGTACGTTGTGTAACAAAACTGAAAGTACGTTGTGTAACAAAACTGAAAGTACGTTGTGTAACAAAACTGAAAGTACGTTGTGTAACAAAACTGAAAGTACGTTGTGTAACAAAACTGAAAGTACGTTGTGTAAACAAACTGAAAGTACGTTGTGTAACAAAACTGAAAGTAGGTTGTGTAAAAAAACTGAAAGTACGTTGTGTAAAAAAACTGAAAGTACGTTGTGTAAACAAACTGAAAGTACGTTGTGTAACAAAACTGAAAGTATGTTGTGTAAACAAACTGAAAGTACGTTGTGTAAACAAACTGAAAGTACGTTGTGTAAACAAACTGAAAGTACGTTGTGTAAACAAACTGAAAGTACGTTGTGTAAACAAACTGAAAGTACGTTGTGTAAACAAACTGAAAGTACGTTGTGTAAATAAACTGAAAGTACGTTGTGTAAACAAACTGAAAGTACGTTGTGTAAAGAAACTGAAAGTACGTTGTGTAACGAAACTGAAAGTACGTTGTGTAACAAAACTGAAAGCACGTTGTGTAACAAAACTGAAAGCACGTTGTGTAACAAAACTGAAAGCACGTTGTGTAAACAAACTGAAAGCACGTTGTGTAAACAAACTGAAAGCACGTTGTGTAAACAAACTGAAAGCACGTTGTGTAAACAAACTGAAAGTACGTTGTGTAAACAAACTGAAAGTACGTTGTGTAAACAAACTGAAAGTACGTTGTGTAAACAAACTGAAAGTACGTTGTGTAAACAAACTGAAAGTACGTTGTGTAAAGAAACTGAAAGTACGTTGTGTAAACAAACTGAAAGTACGTTGTGTAAACAAACTGAAAGTACGTTGTGTAAACAAACTGAAAGTACGTTGTGTAAACAAACTGAAAGTACGTTGTGTAAACAAACTGAAAGTACGTTGTGTAAACAAACTGAAAGTACGTTGTGTAAACAAACTGAAAGTACGTTGTGTAAACAAACTGAAAGTACGTTGTGTAAACAAACTGAAAGTACGTTGTGTAAATAAACTGAAAGTACGTTGTGTAAATAAACTGAAAGTACGTTGTGTAAACAAACTGTTGTCCAAATACTGACCACTACAAACATTATTCAGGTTTTTAAAATATTTGGGAATACAAATAATTGATTCTTGTTTTGTTTTTTTTTAACACAACTTGAACATTTTTATTGCATACTTTTCTCAGTATATGATGTAATGTAACACTGGAACTTATTTGTGTATAGAACCAGAATGAATCATAAATGTCCACTTGCAGTATGTCTGAGAAATGAAACTGTCAACTCTGTTCTCTGATTGTTCATGTAGTAGTTTGTGGCAAGTCATGCAAACATGAGCTTCTAACTTAACACAGCTCAGCTTTTTGACAAGACACAAACAGTTTCACATCTTTCTGTTTGACAGCATTGTTTGATTGGGCCATGAGACTGTATAACAAGGAAATGACGTGTATAACAAGGAAATGAGTGTATAACAAGGAAATGAGTGTATAACAAGGAAATGAGGTGTATAACAAGGAAATGACGTGTATAACAAGGAAATGAGGTGTGTAACAAGAAAATGACGTGTATAACAATAAAATGATGTGTATTATAAGGAAAAGACGTGTATAACAAGGAAATGATATGTATAACAAGAAAATGACGTGTATAAAGAGGAAATGACGTTTATGACAAGGAAATGTCGTGTTTAAAAAGGAAATGACAATACAAACAAACCTTGTTTTAGCTGAGATGTTAGAATGTACATTTGGGAAATAAAATATTTTCTTATGCTCAGATAATTTGATATGTGAAACCACTGCCCATGTATATGTTGATAAATTTTTCAATCAGTATTAAATACATACAAAAAATATCTTCTGTGTTATTGAATATAATCTTAAATTTTTATCTTTTTCGTCATCAACGTGGTTTGGGTATATAGGGACCTTTGTTTTGACATAGGGCCTGTGATAAAAGCTGGATCTGTGACAGGATTAACTTTGGCCCATTTCTTAGTGTGTTGGGATTTGCTCATGTGGTACAATATTTAACTTTGATTAGCCACGAAATGACGCAACAAGCCGCCATAGCACATAGCTAATATAATGAGCACACCACCACAGCACATAGCTAATATAATGAGCACACCACCACAGCACATAGCTAATATAATGAGCACACCACCACAGCACATAGCTAATATAATGAGCACAGCACATAGCTAATATAATCAGCACACCACCACAGCACATAGCTAATATAATGAGCACACCACCACAGCACATAGCTATTATAATGAACACATCACATAGCTAATATAATGAGCACACCTCCACAGCACATAGCTAATATAATGAACACAGCACATAGCTAATATAATGAGCACACCACCACAGCACATATCTAATATAATGAGCACATCACCACAGCACATAGCTAATATAATGAGCGACCCACCACAGCACATAGCTAATATAATGAGCACACCACCACAGCACATTGCTAATATAATGAACACAGCACATAGCTAATATAATGAGCGACCCACCACAGCACATAGCTAATATAATGAGCGACCCACCACAGCACATAGCTAATATAATGAGCGACCCACCACAGCACATAGCTAATATAATGAGCGACCCACCACAGCACATAGCTAATATAATGAGCACATCACCACAGCACATATCTAATATAATGAGCACACCACCACAGCACATAGCTAATATAATGAGCACATCACCACAACACATATCTAATATAATGAGCACACCACCACAGCACATATCTAATATAATGAGCACAGCACATAGCTAATATAATGAGCACACCACCACAGCACATATCTACTATAATGAGCACACCACCACAGGACATAGCTAATATAATGAGCACATCACCACAGCACATATCAAATATAATGAGCACACCACCACAGCACATAGCTAATATAATGAGCACATCACCACAGCACATAGCTAATATAATGAGCGACCCACCACAGCACATAGCTAATATAATGAGCGACCCACCACAGCACATATCTAATATAATGAGCACACCACCACAGCACATAGCTAATATAATGAGCACATCACCACAGCACATATCTAATATAATGAGCACACCACCACAGCACATAGCTAATATAATGAGCACACCACCACAGCACATAGCTAATATAATGAGCACACTACCACAGCACATATCTAATATAATGAGCACACCACCACAGCACATAGCTAATATAATGAGCACACCACCACAGCACATAGCTAATATAATGAGCACACCACCACAGCACATATCTAATTTAATGAGCACAACACCACAGGACATAGCTAATATACTAAGCACATCACCACAGCACATATCTAATATAATGAGCACACCACCACAGCACATAGCTAATATAATGAGCACACCACCACAGCACATAGCTAATATAATGAGCACACCACCACAGCACATAGCTAATATAATGAGCACACCACCACAGCACATAGCTAATATAATGAGCACACCACCACAGCACATAGCTAATATAATGAGCACACCACCACAGCACATAGCTAATATAATGACCACAGCACATAGCTAATATCATGAGCACACCACCACAGCACATATCTAATATAATGAGCACACCACCACAGCACATAGCTAATATAATGAGCACACCACCACAGCACATATCTAATATAATGAGCACAACACCACAGGACATAGCTAATATAATGAGCACATCACCACAGCACATATCTAATATAATGAGCACACCACCACAGCACATATCTAATATAATGAGCACAACACCACAGCACATAGCTAATATAATGAACACACCACCACAGCACATAGCTAATATAATGAGCACACCACCACAGCACATATCTAATATAATGAGCACACCACCACAGCACATATCTAATATAATGAGCACACCACCACAGCACATAGCTAATATAATGAACACACCACCACAGCACATATCTAATATAATGAGCACACCACCACAGCACATATCTAATATAATGAGCACACCACCACAGCACATATCTAATATAATGAGCACACCACCACAGCACATATCTAATATAATGAGCACACCACCACAGCACATAGCTAATATAATGAACACACCACCACAGCACATATCTAATATAATGAGCACACCACCACAGCACATATCTAATATAATGAGCACACCACCACAGCACATAGCTAATATAATGGACACAGCACATAGCTAATATAATGAACACAGCACATAGCTAATATAATGAACACAGCACATAGCTAATATAATGACCACAGCACATAGCTAATATAATGAGCACACCACCACAGCACATTGCTAATATAATGAACACAGCACATAGCTAATATAATGAACACAGCACATAGCTAACATAATGAACACAGCACATAGCTAATATAATGACCACAGCACATAGCTAATATAATGAGCACACCACCACAGCACATAGCTAATATAATGAGCACACCACCACAGCACATATCTAATATAATGAGCACAACACCACAGGACATAGCTAATATAATGAGCACATCACCACAGCACATATCTAATATAATGAGCACACCACCACAGCACATAGCTAATATAATGAGCACACCACCACAGCACATAGCTAATATAATGAGCACACCACCACAGCACATATCTAATATAATGAGCACACCACCACAGCACATATCTAATATAATGAACACACCACCACAGCACATATCTAATATAATGAGCACAACACCACAGCACATAGCTAATATAATGAGCACACCACCACAGCACATATCTAATATAATGAGCACACCACCACAGCACATAGCTAATATAATGAACACACCACCACAGCACATAGCTAATATAATGAGCACACCACCACAGCACATATCTAATATAATGAGCACACCACCACAGCACATATCTAATATAATGAGCACACCACCACAGCACATAGCTAATATAATGAACACACCACCACAGCACATATCTAATATAATGAGCACACCACCACAGCACATATCTAATATAATGAGCACACCACCACAGCACATATCTAATAAAATGAGCACACCACCACAGCACATATCTAATATAATGAGCACACCACCACAGCACATAGCTAATATAATGAACACACCACCACAGCACATATCTAATATAATGAGCACACCACCACAGCACATATCTAATATAATGAGCACACCACCACAGCACATAGCTAATATAATGAACACAGGACATAGCTAATATAATGAACACAGCACATAGCTAATATAATGAACACAGCACATAGCTAATATAATGACCACAGCACATAGCTAATATAATGAGCACACCACCACAGCACATTGCTAATATAATGAACACAGCACATAGCTAATATAATGAACACAGCACATAGCTAACATAATGAACACAGCACATAGCTAATATAATGACCACAGCACATAGCTAATATAATGAGCACACCACCACAGCACATTGATAATATAATGAACACAGCACATATCTAATATAATGAACAAAGCACATATCTAATATAATGAACACAGCACATAGCTAATATAATGAACACATTCCCCGTTGATCACCACCACAGACAAACAACGTTTTAACCATTGATGGTGTTACCCCGAAAGCTGCATTGATTGTTAGAAAAAATATTTTTTCTAAAATCACTAAAAGCGATAGTATTACTGAATTTTTTATGAAGCAATAAATTAAACCCAAAATCTAAAATATACTGTTACAAGGCTGTAATATTAATCTGATCTCAGGACAGTTACAAGTTAAAAGGCTATAAAATTAATCTGATCTCAGTGGACTTAGGCGGTGGACACAGGTATAGTTTACTGTTGTGTCTTGTGAATATTGTAAATTACCGCGGGTAAACATACGGGTGACGAGGTGTAGGTCCGGCCCACACACCACCATCAAACTTATGGCTATATGTCCGGCCCACACACCACCATCAAACTTATGGCTATATGTCCGGCCCACACACCACCATCAAACTTATGGCTATATGTCCGACCCACACACCACCATCAAACTTATGGCTATATGTACGGCCCACACACCACCATCAAACTTATGGCTATATGTACGGCCCACACACCACCATCAAACTTATGGCTATATGTCCGGCCCACACACCACCATCAAACTTATGGCTATATGTCCAGCCCACACACCACCATCAAACTTATGGCTATATGTACGGCCCACACACCACCATCAAACTTATGGCTATATGTCCGGCCCACACACCACCATCAAACTTATGGCTATATGTCCGGCCCACACACCACCATCAAACTTTTGGCTATATGTGCAGCCCACACACCACCATCAAACTTATGGCTATATGTACGGCCCACACACCACCATCAAACGTATGGCTATATGTACGGCCCACACACCACCATCAAACTTATGGCTATATGTCCGGCCCACACACCACCATCAAACTTATGGCTATATGTACGGCCCACACACCACCATCAAACTTATGGCTATATGTCCGGCCCACACACCACCATCAAACTTATGGCTATATGTACGGCCCACACACCACCATCAAATGTATGGCTATATGTACCAAGTACATGGGTGTTCACCATCGTACAAGGTGGAGGTCCAGCCCACACACCACCATCAAACTTATGGCTATATGTACCAAGTATATGGGCGTTCACCATCGTACAAGGTGGAGGTCCAGCCCACACACCACGATCAAACGTATGGCTATATGTACCAAGTACATGGGCGTTCACCATCGTACGAGGTGTAGGTCACGCCCACACACCACCATCAAACTTATGGCTATATGTACCAAGTACATGGGCGTTTACCATCGTACAAGGTGGACGTCCGGCCCACACACCACCATCAAACTTATGGCTATATGTACCAAGTACATGGGCGTTCACCATCGTACAAGGTGGAGGTCACGCCCACACACCCCCATCAAACTTATGGCTATATGTCCGGCCCACACACCACCATCAAACTTATGGCTATATGTCCGGCCCACACACCACCATCAAACTTATGGCTATATGTCCGGCCCACACACCACCATCAAACTTATGGCTATATGTCCGGCCCACACACCACCATCAAACGTATGGCTATATGTCCGGCCCACACACCACCATCAAACTTGTGGCTATATGTCCGGCCCACACACCACCATCAAACTTATGGCTATATGTACGGCCCACACACCACCATCAAACTTATGGCTATATGTCCGACCCACACACCACCATCAAACTTATGGCTATATGTCCGGCCCACACACCACCATCAAACATATGGCTATATGTCCGGCCCACACACCACCATCAAACTTATGGCTATATGGCCGGCCCACACACCACCATCAAACTTATGGCTATATGTCCAGCCCACACACCACCATCAAACTTATGGCTATATGTCCGGCCCACACACCACCATCAAACTTATGGCTATATGTCCGGCCCACACACCACCATCAAACTTATGGCTATATTTCCGGCCCACACACCACCATCAAACTTATGGCTATATGTCCGGCCCACACACCACCATCAAACTTATGGCTATATGTACGGCCCACACACCACCATCAAACTTATGGCTATATGTCCGGCCCACACACCACCATCAAACATATGGCTATATGTACGGCCCACACACCACCATCAAACTTATGGCTATATGTACGGCCCACACACCACCATCAAACTTATGGCTATATGTACGGCCCACACACCACCATCAAATATTAGGCTATATGTACCAAGTACATGGGTGTTCACCATCGTACAAGGTGGAGGTCCAGCCCACATTCCACCATCAAACTTATGGCTATATGTACCAAGTACATGGGCGTTCACCATCATACAAGGTGGAGGTCCAGCCCACACACCACCATCAAACGTATGGCTATATGTACCAAGTACATGGGCGTTCACCATCGTACGAGGTGTAGGTCCGGCCCTCACATCACCATCAAACTTATGGCTATATGTACCACGTACATGGGCGTTCACCATCGTACAAGGTGTAGGTCACGCCCACACACCACCATCAAACTTATGGCTATATGTACCAAGTACATGGGCGTTCACCATCGTACGAGGTGTAGGTCCGGCCCACACACCACCATCAAACTTATGGCTATATGTACCACGTACATGGGCGTTCACCATCGTACAAGGTGTAGGTCCAGCCCACACACAACCATCAAACTTATGGCTATATGTACCACGTACATGGGAGTTCACCATCGTACGAGGTGTAGGTCACGCCCACACACCACCATCAAACTTATGGCTATATGTACCAAGTACATGGGCGTTCACCATCGTACGAGGTGTAGGTCCGGCCCACATACCACCATCAAACTTATGGTTATATGTACCAAGTACATGGGCGTTCACAGTCGTACGAGGTATAGGTCACGCCCACACACCACCATCAAACTTATGGCTATATGTACCAAGTACATGGGCGTTTACCATCGTACAAGGTGGACGTCCGGCCCACACACCACCATCAAACTTATGGCTATATGTACCAAGTACATGGGCGTTCACCATCGTACAAGGTGGAGGTCACGCCCACACACCACCATCAAACTTATGGCTATATGTACCAAGTACATGGGCGTTCACCATCGTACAAGGTGGAGGTCACGCCCACACACCACCATCAAACTTATGGCTATATGTACCAAGTACATGGGCTTTCACCATCGTACAAGGTGTAGGTGCGGCCCACACACCACCATCAAACTTATGGCTATATGTACCAAGTACATGGGCGTTCACCATCGTACGAGGTGTAGGTCACGCCCACACACCACCATCAAACTTATGGCTATATGTACTAAGTACATGGGCGTACACCGTCGTACGAGGTGTAGGTCACGCCCACACACCACCATCAAACTTATGGCTAGATGTACCAAGTACATGGGCGTTCACCATCGTACAAGGTGTAGGTCCGGCCCACACACCACCATCAAACTTATGGCTATATGTACCAAGTACATGGGCGTTCACCATCGTACGAGGTGTAGGTCACGCCCACACACCACCATCAAACTTATGGCTATATGTACCAAGTACATGGGCGTTCACCATCGTACGAGGTGTAGGTCACGCCCACACACCACCATCAAACTTATGGCTATATGTACCAAGTACATGGGCGTTCACCATCGTACAAGGTGGACGTCCGGCCCACACACCACCATCAAACTTATGGCTATATGTACCAAGTACATGGGCGTTCACCATCGTACGAGGTGTAGGTCCGGCCCACACACCAACATCAAACTTATGGCTATATGTACCAAGTACATGGGCGTTCACCATCGTACGAGGTGTAGGTCCGGCCCACACACCACCATCAAACTTATGGCTAGATGTACCAAGTGCATGGGCGTTCACCATCGTACGAGGTGTAGGTCACGCCCACACACCACCATCAAACTTATGGCTATATGTACCAAGTACATGGGCGTTCACCATCGTCCGAGGTGTAGGTCACGCCCACACACCACCATCAAACTTATGGCTATATGTACCAAGTACATGGGCGTTCACCATCGTACAAGGTGGAAGTCCAGCCCACACACCACCATCAAACTTATGGCTATATGTACCAAGTACATGGGCGTTCACCATCGTACGAGGTGTAGGTCCGGCCCACACACCAACATCAAACTTATGGCTATATGTACCAAGTACATGGGCGTTCACCATCGTACGAGGTGTAGGTCCGGCCCACACAGCACCATCAAACTTTTGGCTAGATGTACCAAGTACATGGGCGTTCACCATCGTACGAGGTGTAGGTCCCGCCCACACACCACCATCAAACTTATGGCTATATGTACCAAGTACATGGGCGTTCACCATCGTACGAGGTTTAGGTCACGCCCGCACACCACCATCAAACTTATGGCTATATGTACCAAGTACATGGGCGTTCACCATCGTACGAGGTGTAGGTCCGGCCCACACACCACCATCAAACTTATGGCTATATGTACCACGTACATGGGCGTTCACCATCGTACAAGGTGTAGGTCCGGCCCACACACCACCATCAAACTTATGGCTAGATGTACCAAGTACATGGGCGTTCACCATCGTACAAGGTGTAGGTCCGGCCCACACACCACCATCAAACTTATGGTTATATGTACCAAGTACATGGGCGTTCACCATCGTACAAGGTGGAAGTCCAGCCCACACACCACCATCAAACTTATGGCTATATGTACCAAGTACATGGGCGTTCACCATCGTACGAGGTGTAGGTCCGGCCCACACACCACCATCAAACTTATGGCTATATGTACCACGTACATGGGCGTTCACCATCGTACAAGGTGTAGGTCCGGCCCACACACCACCATCAAACTTATGGCTATATGTACCAAGTACATGGGCGTTCACCATCGTACAAGGTGGAAGTCCAGCCCACACACCACCATCAAACTTATGGCTATATGTACCAAGTACATGGGCGTTCACCATCGTACAAGGTGGAAGTCCAGCCCACACACCACCATCAAACTTATGGCTATATGTACCAAGTACATGGGCGTTCACCATCGTACGAGGTTTAGGTCACGCCCACACACCACCATCAAACTTATGGCTATATGTACCAAGTACATGGGCGTTCACCATCGTACAAGGTGTAGGTCACGCCCACACACCACCATCAAACTTATGGCTAAATGTGACAGCGACAGGGGCGTTCACCATCGTACGAGGTGTAGGTCACGCCCACACACCACCATCAAACTTATGGCTATATGTACCACGTACATGGGCGTTCACCATCGTACAAGGTGTAGGTCACGCCCACACACCACCATCAAACTTATGGCTATATGTGACAAAGGCGTTCACCATCGTACCACACTCCTAGTTGTAAAACGCCCCATTTTAAATCTTAAAGTGTCCCAGTCCTCCAATATATTACCATAAACCTGAGGTGTCTAAACTTTTTGCGACGAGAGTCATATTTAAATAAAAATATTCGGGGGCTGGATTACGATAATAATCAAAAATGTCACGTGCAGGCGGCTTTTTAACCAAGTGATTTATCATAATTTTAAAATTGATTTCAACAATATACGTGTATTATTATATGTAAGTGGGATATCTCCAAGGGTAGAAGTGGGACAATCCTATTGCGATTGTTATAAACAACGTTATTCCATCATTAGAAATTATTAAAATTAGATTAATAGCCAAGTTATAGGATACAGATGTTTATTTTATTTAAGTACCTTGTTACCATAAAGAAATATGTTGACACAAAAACAAAAGCTGTTAAGGTTGTGTCAAAAAATGTGATGTAAGAAATTGTGATGTTAAAAATTGTGATGTAAGAAATTGTGATGTCAAAAATTGTGATGTCAAAATTTGTGATATAAGTAACTGTGATGTCAAAAATTGTGATGTAAGAAATTGTGATGAAAGAAATTGTGATGTCAAAAATTGTCTTAAAATTTCAAGTACACCGTCACCACATCCATTTCTTTTTTCGAGTCGGCAAAAATAAACAATGATACGTCATCGAATTTTGCCATCGTACGTCATCGAATTTCGTACACCTTGCAGCACATAAGTTTATCGGCTTTATGTGATCGATATTCATGTCGATAAACAATAAAAACGTCCTTGAGTTGTACTCAAAACAGGAAGAAATTTAGGCTTTTCGATAATTTTAATTTTGTTGTTAAATTTAAAAAAATCTACGAGTTAATTAATTATTTAAGATGAAGAGGCGGGCCAGTTAAAATTTAAACGCAGGCCGTATTTTGGCCCGCGGGCCGGACTTAAGACACCCCTGCCATAGACCGTGGTGATCCGAGGTAAGACAGTATCATCTACACAAAAACCTCATATTGGTTTTAGTAAGGAGGCAAAATAAACTGCTAGTAGCAACAACGGCAACTGAGATGATACTTGATGTAGAACCTTGGCAGAGCCGTCTCACAACAGTGAGCTCCGGATGCACCCCGCATGGGTTGAGGACCACTGTGTTACGACTCTGAGGGAATATCCTGTGAGGTATGAATGGGTTGTACGCCAGCCTGATACAAGTTTGATAATCCCGTTTAGCGGGTCAGTCAAGGTCAGAGTTCTTTGACGCAAGTGTCACGAGATTTGTCAGTTACAACAGGAAATTTGTAGAGACACTAGTTTATGTGTGTGTAGACCTGGTCGATCTTTCCATATTGTCCGTGTGTGTTGTGTGTGTGTGTTTTTGGACCCCCATGTGTGGAGTGTGAAGATAATATATTTTGTTCTAAGGTCATTTAATCCACACCATCGATTGGTCAGCAGTAAGATGCACGTGCAGCTCAGTGGATTAGCAAAAACTAAAACTCAAATGAAATTTAATTTTAAAAAAACCACAATAACTGACTGCATTTAGCTGTAAGGGCACGCCTGTAACCTGTAACCTAGTTGTTTCTCCCCGGTCCAACTTAACTATCGATCTAGAACATTCTAGCCACGGCCTGCAATCATGGCGCTGATCTAATGCCCGCATTCAAGGATCTAATTTCTAGCAGTCTATCGGGGCGAAGTTCACAGGTCATAATTAGACAACTGCAATAATAGCACACCACGTGGTGTAGAAGTAGAGTGACGTTGCAATAATCTGACATCACGTGACATGGTGTAAAAAAGATGGATGTCAAGTACGGCCCACGTTTAAATTTTAACTTGCGGATTTACTATGAAATAACGAAATTAATACTCAATACCAATACTATACTATACAAACAAATGGCAACCCTGAGTGACTGACTCACTGACTGACTGACTCACTGACTGACTGACTCACTGACTGACTGACTCATCACTAATTCTCCAACTTCCAGTATAGGTAGGAGCCTGAAACTTTGGGAAGTTGTTGAGTACACTCCCAAGATGGCAACTGGAAAAAAAAACACTCATTGGGGCCCACGGGCCCGCCCAAAATGTAGTTTTTTTACACCCTAATATGAGCTATATAAAATTAGTTCAAACTTTAGATACAGTTTAAATGGATGGATCTTGACCAAAAATGGCGCCAACCATTTTGATGACCCATATCAAAGAGTATAGGGCATAGGACAATAAACATGAATTATATAAAATGTATTTTAAATAGTGGCTACTGTGTAAATGGGTGAATCTAAACAAAACTTGGTACGCAGGTTTGATGGTCAATATTAAAATTCTATTGGGTACTAAACTCCTATTCCACACCTCGGGGCCGGGGGTGAAAAAGTTTTGGGGATTAAGTTTTAAAGCTTTTATCCCCATTACATTAAAATAAAATTTATTTGACAAATATCGACATATATCTCCATCATGATCGATATTGAAATTTTCAGATATTTTGAACTTTACCTTAATGTCATTTTATTCCCCATTTGATTTTACACAACCTTGACAAATTTTGTCAAACATATATATCCATCATGATCCAGATTGAAATCAACAGGTTTTCTAAATTTACTTTAACTGAATTGGCCCGCGGGCTCTGAATGTCGGTTTTTAAAATTTATTTAAGCTGTATAGCTATGATTTTTGTCACTGATGGACATGAAACTTACGAAAGTTCTTGAATAAACTCCCACAAAGAGTTCTAACGACATGAAACTTACGAAATTTCACCATGTAGCAGACTTAACGGTCGACGACGTTCACCATGTAGCAGACTTAACGGTCGACGACGTTCACCATGTAGCAGACTTAACGGTCGACGACGTTCACCATGTAGCAGACTTAACGGTCGACGACGTTCACCATGTAGCAGACTTAACGGTCGACGACGTTCACCATGTAGCAGACTTAACGGTCGACGACGTTCACCATGTAGCAGACTTAACGGTCGACGACGTTCACCATGTAGCAGACTTAACGGTCGACGACGTTCACCATGTAGCAGACTTAACGGTCGACGACGTTCACCATGTAGCAGACTTAACGGTCGACGACGTTCACCATGTAGCAGACTTAACGGTCGACGACGTTCACCATGTAGCAGACTTAACGGTCGACGACGTTCACCATGTAGCAGACTTAACGGTCGACGACGTTCACCATGTAGCAGACTTAACGGTCGACGACGTTCACCATGTAGCAGACTTAACGGTCGACGACGTGCACCATGTAGCAGACTTAACGGTCGACGACGTGCACCATGTAGCAGACTTAACGGTCGACGACGTTCACCATGTAGCAGACTTAACGGTCGACGACGTTCACCATGTAGCAGACTTAACGGTCGACGACGTTCACCATGTAGCAGACTTAACGGTCGACGACGTTCACCATGTAGCAGACTTAACGGTCGACGACGTTCACCATGTAGCAGACTTAACGGTCGACGACGTTCACCATGTAGCAGACTTAACGGTCGACGACGTTCACCATGTAGCAGACTTAACGGTCGACGACGTTCACCATGTAGCAGACTTAACGGTCGACGACGTTCACCATGTAGCAGACTTAACGGTCGACGACGTTCACCATGTAGCAGACTTAACGGTCGACGACGTTCACCATGTAGCAGACTTAACGGTCGACGACGTTCACCATGTAGCAGACTTAACGGTCGACGACGTTCACCATGTAGCAGACTTAACGGTCGACGACGTTCACCATGGAGCAGACCTAACGGTCGACGACGTTCACCATGCAGCAGACCTAACGGTCGACGACGTTCACCATGTAGCAGACCTAACGGTCGACGACGTTCACCATGTAGCAGACCTAACGGTCGACGACGTTCACCATGTAGCAGACCTAACGGTCGACGACGTTCACCATGTAGCAGACCTAACGGTCGACGACGTTCACCATGTAGCAGACCTAACGGTCGACGACGTTCACCATGTAGCAGACTTAACGGTCGACGACGTTCACCATGTAGCAGACTTAACGGTCGACGACGTTCACCATGTTGCAGACTTAACGGTCGACGACGTTCACCATGTAGCAGACTTAACGGTCGACGACGTTCACCATGTAGCAGACTTAACGGTCGACGACGTTCACCATGTAGCAGACTTAACGGTCGACGACGTTCACCATGTAGCAGACTTAACGGTCGACGACGTTCACCATGTAGCAGACTTAACGGTCGACGACGTTCACCATGTAGCAGACTTAACGGTCGACGACGTTCACCATGTAGCAGACTTAACGGTCGACGACGTTCACCATGTAGAAGACTTAACGGTCGACGACGTTCACCATGTAGCAGACTTAACGGTCGACGACGTTCACCCTGTAGCAGACTTAACGGTCGACGACGTTCACCATGTAGCAGATTTAACGGTCGACGACGTTCACCATGTAGCAGACTTAACGGTCGACGACGTTCACCATGTAGCAGACTTAACGGTCGACGACGTTCACCATGTAGCAGACTTAACGGTCGACGACGTTCACCATGAAAAACTTTCTTATTTATGGCCCTATGCCACTTCCCTGCTGTAACCGCCACCGATGAACGTACTTATTTTGTTGGTATGGCCTCAAATGTTTGTCGCCATATTGAACCACTCCAACCTGTATGAACTTATTGTCCCATCTTCCAGAAATTTGGTACGCGGGTTCTCAACACGAACTGAAATGTTACTTTTCCGCTGAGCGCGCGGGTATTTTGCTAGTTATTAATAAGGCCGAATTATCTACTATTTTCATGACGAAACACAATGAATTTTTTTTTGTTTCCCAGCGTTCGTATTGATTACAATAGCCGAACAAAGTTATTTTAAAGAAATTTGAGGATGTTCCTGGCAGTAGAGTAGCGTTGCTGTAAATAATATTGTCCGGATCCCACCAAACTACAGGACCTTTAAACACCAAATTGTTTAAATTACTTTCACTTTCAGGCAATCTCAGGGTAATACTCATTTCTAAACCAAACTCTATCATCATTGGAAACTTTACTAACTTCAATAGGACACCCCACACCATTGGGAAATAGGACACCCCACACCATTGGGAAACAGGACACCCCACATAGACCTGCCAGCCGAATTTTTTTTTAAATTTCGGCTGGCTGACATAATTTTTCGGCTGATATCCGGATTAGCCGGATTTTAACATTTCGGCTGGCTGACATAATTTTTCGGCTGATATTCGGATTAGCCGGATTTCTCCGTAAATTGACATTTGCAGCAAAATATTCGTAAACATCATCCAGGGATGTTCCAGCAAGGGTTAGAGTTGCCGGTATGTTGAGAGATGGGCAATTAATTTTGAAGAAGTCAACAAAACCATGTTTAGCCACATTTTCAAAGGCGAGCAAGTCTCTAAAGAACCAGATAACGATATTTCTTGTCAGTTCATGACTTGATGTTGCCTGGCGTTGACTGTTGCCTTCTCCATACTTATGGAAATATCCCACACTTTTATTGACTTTTCTTGACTTTGTACTGACACATTGTGCTTGACACTTAAGTGGAGATTCATATTGCCACTTGATGTAATTGCGGCAAAATTGGTTACTTTTGAAATGTGACCCTACTTGTCACCCAATGACTGCTGAGCAGTGATACACAGCTGACCATAAACTCAATCTTCGTCTACATTTCTCCCATCAGCAGAGAACAGACCACCAAAATATTTCCATCATTGTGCTTTAGAATTTCCATGTAGGCTAGGCGGTTTAGGTTTTACTTGTAGGTTTTTAATGAACTGCCTCTCTTCCCGGTTTAGATGACATTTGCTGACATTTGAGTTCACCTAAAATCATCATATAGTCATAAAGAATTGTTACATTACAAATGGTGTAACGTAAAAAGGTAATCCTGCAGTCTTAGCACGTATATTATTTCAATGCGAATTTTAATTTTCTCGTGAGAACTTTCGATTTTAATTTATTAAATGCATTTATATATGTTATATTTTAGCTATTATAGCGCTAATTTGTAAGGCTTTTTGATTTATAAGGCTGTTTTCGGCCCCTGACGCTACATAATCAGAGTAGACTAGGAATACTAGGATACATCCATTTTGATTATCTAGCACCCCACTTGCTGGGTTGTCACAGCAAGAGGCCGCCAAGCAAATTTTCTCACTTACAAACAAACAAAAAAGAATCAAACATCTAGTAAGGAAATAAAAAATGAAATTTATCATATTTATTGATCTTCTAAGAATCTTAAAATAGATGAATGAAACTTTTTTTAAAAAACATCTTCAGTCAGTAAATTTATTTTAGCATGAGTCGTTCCAGGTTAAAAAAAAATCTAGCTAGCAGGGTGCTAGATAAACAAAAATGATGTATCCTACTCCGATTATGTAGCGTCAAGGGCCGAAAAAGCCTTATAAATTAAAAAGCCTTAAAAATTAGCGCTATAATAACTAAAATATAGCATATATAAATGCATTTAATAAATTAAAAATTAAAGTTCTCCCGAGAAAATTAAAATGCGCCGCAAACAAATTTACGTGCTAAAACGTCATGATAACCCTTAAAAATCATCAGTTATTGACTAAAGTATTTAGTTAATTGAAACAAAGTAATGGGGGTGAGACTGCAATCAGGCTTTTAAATTATAGGTAAATGTATAATATAAAAACAGGGTATCAGTAGGCCTGACAGGACGTAACACAACAGCGAACGTTTCGGCAAAGAGCCTTCCTCAACGGACAAATAGTACACAAATTATGAAACGAATAAAACGAAATTTAAAAAAAAACAACAAAAAACAACACTTAGCTGCGGTGAAATCCAAGTAGTCCAGTAGAGATTGAAACAATTAATTTAGGCTTACCTATCTGCTAGTAGAAGATCGTTTCCCAATAATTAAGTAATAATAAATCGCCTATTTACGACAAAGCTTAAAGATAACTTAAATTAATTAATTTATTGATTTGTATTTTAATTAGTATTTTATAAATTAAAATTGTAAGAAAAAGAAAACTTGCAAGAACTGCATCAATGATTTTTTGATTATTTAGGTTAGAAAAAACTGTACAAATAATAACTTATTTTTGTCACTCTTTCGGCGACGGTTATTCTAACAAATTCATTCGATCTTAAAAAGGAACGCAATTAATATTAAGAAAACAAAATTTATTTTACGGCGGCTCGTTAATTTTTCGGCGGATTTACGGCGGACAAAATACGGCGGCTAATGCGGCGCGCCGCATATTTTCCGGCGGATTTTCGGCGGACGAAAATTTTGCGGCGTATTCGGCGCGCGGCGGCGGCTGAGGGGTCTAACCCCACACCATTGGGAAATAGGACACCACACACCATTGGGAAATAGGAAACCCTATTCCATTGGCCAATAGGGCACCCCATTCCATTGGCCAATAGGGCACCCCATTCCATTGGTTAATAGGACACCAAATGCCAATGGCCGATAGGACAAATCCCCCCCCCCAATTTTCCCCGCTGAAGCTGAAGGTAGAAGTAGAAGACTTGTCGGAGATAGAAGACTTGTCGGGGGTAGAAGACTTGTCGGAGGTAGAAGACTTGTCGGGGGTAGAAGACTTGTCGGGGGTAGAAGACTTGTCGGGGGTAGAAGACTTGTCGGAGGTAGAACACTTGTCGGGGGTAGAAGACTTGTCGGGGGTAGAAGACTTGTCGGGGGTAGAAGACTTGTCGGGGGTAGAAGACTTGTCGGGGGTAGAAGACTTGTCGGAGGTAGAAGACTTGTCGGAGGTAGAAGACTTGTCGGAGGTAGAAGACTTGTCGGAGGTAGAAGACTTGTCGGAGGTAGAAGACTTGTCGGAGGTAGAAGACTTGTCGGAGGTAGAAGACTTGTCGGAGATAGAAGACTTGTCGGAGGTAGAAGACTTGTCGGAGGTAGAAGACTTGTCGGAGGTAGAAGACTTGTCGGAGGTAGAAGACTTGTCGGAGGTAGAAGACTTGTCGGAGGTAGAAGACTTGTCGGAGGTAGAAGACTTGTTGGAGGTAGAAGACTTGTCGGAGGTAGAAGACTTGTCGGAGGTAGAAGACTTTGAAGACCTGTAATTGAAACGCGGCTAATAGCACATTGATAATTATAAGTATCTTAAATTACGTGGTATCGTCTGTCTCATTCCTAAGGTCTTTTTAGATAAGACCCCCTCCAATGTTGCATAAAGTAGGTCATTACCCCCTTCTTCCAGAGCAAACACAAGACAAACACCCCCTCCCACCCCACCATTGCAGCCCACATCAAGACCACCCCCCCCCACACACACACACTGACAGCCACCGAGAGCTTGCCCCATGTTTGCCCTGTTCCATTCAAGTTGTCATTTACAATAATTTACATCAGTAGCTTACAGTAGACAACCCATAAATCTTTTTTTTAAATAACGTTGCGTGCGAGTCTTTGACACAATCTGTGCCTAGTTTTATTATTATTCTCTTGTAAAAAATGCGAAACAAATCTAAAATGAACAAAAAGTAGGTCTGGTCCTGCGATCGGCTAGGACAGTGGTTCCCAAACTTTTTTGACCTAGCGCCCACTTTCCAGAAAAAAAATATTACCCAGTGCTCCCCAATTTTTTTTAAAATATTCTAACACAGGGATGGGCAAACTGCGGGCCGCATGCGGCCAGTCAGAGTATATTATGCGGCCCGTAGACATGTACATGTGGCAATCTTGTGTCATGTTCATTTTCTTTGCTTAGAATTTTTGATATATATTTGAAATTTTTTTCCCAGCATTTGATTTGAATATAGAGATATGCGGTCGGTTTTATGGCTCCAGTATCACTAGTCATTAATTGTTAACATATCTATTGGAAACTACATTTAATCTAAACCGGAATTGGCTTTTGTTTACGATAACATTTCGAACAGTTTTGAAAAAAAAGTCATTTAAAAGCAAATAGACGTTAATCGAACAATTAGTGCAACCAAAGAAAGATTGAGGACGAATGTCGGTTGTTTAAATGACGAATTAACTGTTGAATACTGCTTCACGAGTGTTGTGAGAAAAGCAGCCTGTTTGCTGTGCCGTGAGTGTGTGAGCAGCCTGTTTGCTGTGCCGTGAGTGTGTGAGCAGCCTGTTTGCTGTGCCGTGAGTGTGTGAGCAGCCTGTTTGCTGTGCCGTGAGTGTGTGAGCAGCCTGTTTGCTGTGCCGTGAGTGTGTGAGCAGCCTGTTTGCTGTGCCGTGAGTGTGTGAGCAGCCTGTTTGCTGTGCCGTGAGTGTGTGAGCAGCCTGTTTGCTGTGCCGTGAGTGTGTGAGCAGCCTGTTTGCTGTGCCGTGAGTGTGTGAGCAGCCTGTTTGCTGTGCCGTGAGTGTGTGAGCAGCCTGTTTGCTGTGCCGTGAGTGTGAGCAGCCTGTTTGCTGTGCCGTGAGTGTGTGAGCAGCCTGTTTGCTGTGCCGTGAGTGTGTGAGCACTCATTGAGGAATTCACAGACTAATATTAATACAGTCTCTGGTGTTATCACTTAGGAATTCACAGAATGTCTTTATTGTAATTCTACTTAATATGTCTGCAACCACATTGTCTTGTCCCTTCACGGGTTTAATGTCAAATTTTTAGTCGGCTAATAACATAGCCATGTTCAAAGATAGTCATTCTTCAGTTGACGAGTATGAATTCAAATCGCTGGGTTTAGAATGTTTCTTCAGACTGTTAAATGTTCAATAATTCACCAACCATGACTTCGATTATGTTCATTCACAATATTAATTCCAGTATCTTGGATAAGTCGTTTAGCTTTTGAGATGTCATTTTTGTTTCCAGATAATTCAATAGAATTTCGACCAGATGAGTCAATGTCAGAAACTTTTATCTGAAAAATATTGTCTGTATATGTAAAGTCTTTGATTTTGCTTAATACACAACCAATTGTTCTTCCTAATTCAGATGATTTCACACAAATGGTTTCAGATTCACTAGTGCCATCTCTTTCTCTGCTACTATGGTCTTCATTTCTTTTATCATATATTTGATTTTTAATAGTGGCTAAAATGTCACTAGTTTCTGTCTGTGCTCGATTTAACTTTATTATTTTTCTATCATTCATGTCTTGGTTTTCATTCTTTCTCCATGGTTGATCATAATTTCTTTTTCTGGAGTCAAAATTGTATTTGCCTCTCCATGATCTTCTGCTTTGATTATAATCTCTATTTATGGAACTATGATTATTTCTTTCTCTCCATGATTGTCTACTTTGATCATAATCTCTATGTCTGGAATTATGATTATATTTTTCTCTCCATGCTTGTCTACCTTTGTTTTCAAAGTGATCTTGTCTTGATTTTTCTTATGTTTTCTTTCTTATAGGGCTGCCATTAGGTGACACCCTATTTGGTTGTCCTTTATTGTGGTAACACTGCTTTGCCATATGTCCTGGCTTGTTACAGTACCAGCAAATAGTTCTGTTGCCTTGGTTTGGCAAACTCTGGTTTCTCATACCTTGTCTTTTTTCTTGACTTTTCATTTGTATTGCTGCAAAAATATATTGTCTCTTATCCATTTCCACATTCAGATGAGAGTCTTTGAATGTTCGTAATGCATTTGTTAGCTCTGCTTGAGTACGAACTTTCTTATCAGTTAAATATGTGAATAGAGTTGGTGTTGCATTTTCTAAAAACTTGTCATATAACACCATGTCTAGTATGGCCTTTGGATTGCTCGTATCTATTGCTGTAAGTTCCAGCCATTTTGTTAATTTAACTTGTGCTTCATGCACTATGATCTGTGGATCTTTGTCCATCTTGATTCTCATTTCATGAAATTCTCTTCTATAATCATTTTCTGACTTTCCGAAATGACATAGAAGTGCCTTTTTGACATTTTTATATATGGTTTTGTCTTTGTTACGTCCGCAAGGGTTATTGACTCTCTAACTTACAACAAAGTTTAGAGAAATGATTAAATGGCTCGTTAACACGGCACGTAACACAAAAAGAAAGATTTAACACAGTAACTGACTTTACAATACTTAATTTAATACAATGAAATAATAACAAGTAATTAACAATTAAACACACGATACCTTGTGGTTAGGAATAAATAGTATAATTAGTTTAACTCTAAACCTAATATAACAATATCCAATAATAACATAAGCTAATAATGTAAAAGGATAAAAACTCACAACAATAGCCGATAGCGTTTACAATAGAATGTTAACAGGTAACAATAGTGGACAGTACTCTGCTCGGGCGGTGAAGGCAATTGCTCTCCCTATCTATTCTCTCTAGTTCCCTCTTCTTCTATCCTCTCCATGCCCCTACATATATAAAAACCAATCGAACTTTCTCGTTCTAGAACGTAATGTTTCTCGCAATTAAGCTGATCGAGAAAGTTCCAGGTAAATCGATGTAAACAACCGAAGGGTCAGATGGGTGGATCCAAACACGCTGAGGTCAGCTATGTACCCTTGACCTGTCAAGACTTGAATAGAGAGTTGGGGCACGGTGATAAATTACATGGACCCGTGGCATCACTACGCATTCATGGCAAGTGGGGAGAGAGGAGAGGGGGTGGGGGTAGTACCTAACAGTCTTCTTTGGCTATACTGTTGTAAGCTTCAAATGCTTCTCCAGTTAGTTGAGTCATCAATTGCGCTGGCCAATCTTCTTCATTATAACCTTACATAGCCATTATGGATTCAAAATAATCCAGATAAACATCCATTATTTTCGTTTGGCTATCATATTTTCTAACTTTGATAGTATCCCTTGGTGCTGACCTTCTATTTGTTTCAGTACCAGGATTGAGGCCTTTACTCTCTAAATCAAGTTGTAGTTTTAACTTGTCTATTTGAAGTTGTTCAAATTCTCTTCTTGCAGCTCTTTCTTCTCTTTCAATTATTAGTCTTTGCCTCTCTTTTTCTTCAGCAATTCTTTGATTTTCTTTTTCTTCAGCTATTCTTAGCTTCTCTTTTTCTTCAGCAATTCTTTGATTTTCTTTTTCATCAGCTATTCTTAGCTTTTCTTCTTCTTTAGCAATTTTTACTTTTTCTTCAGCAATCCTTACTTTTTCTTCAATGAAATCTCTCATTTCTTTTCCCTTTAGTCCGATCTCTTTAGCTATGGCAGTAAATTTTTCGTAGTAATCCATGTTTTTTTTGATTGAATAATATGAGTCCAGCAACTCGGTAAGGAATGTAGGTATACATTGACTAAAGTTATAAATCTTCCAAATGAAAAATCTTGAATTCAAAATGTTAAGTTCAAATAAGTGACACGTCTAAACCATGCAATTTAGTTTTGACAAGGTGAGACAACAAAGAATCCTCACACGGGATCTTTAGTATACTTTATATATTCGCTCCCTCAGATTGACAAAACACATTTAATGGTCCAATCGTTTTGAATAAAAGTCACTTGGTTAAATTTTCAATTTTCGAGTAGTTTTTAAACAATTTAGTTCACTCCATTAATCCAAAATTGCAATTATCAAACTCTTCATACAATGAATAGATAAAAATTCCGTTCCTTTATTTATAATTCACACTGACAACGTTGTTAATAGTCCATAGCCTTCCAAGTTCCAGGTTATGTTTACAAATATTTCCTGGAATCAACCACACCAGTGAGCTTGTTGATGTAGTTCACCGTGTGTTACCATACACTGTATTCAACGTTAGTAGGCTTGTTGACATCACGACCTACCAGCTCTCGGTCGTGTGTATACAGTATACTGTATTAGGCTTGTCGACTGCGTGACTGTAAGGTATAACTAACCAGGTGACCTAGTTTCAGTGCGTCTTGCTGCAATGTCAGACCGCCATCTTGAAGTATTCTTGTATTTTCATTGAACTACAAAAATGTATTCACAGCTTCTTACGAACTTGAATATTCACAAAATACGATAGCTGCTAATATTTCTTCTTTTAATGAATACTTTCCTTCTTGAAATATCCAATACTTATCACTTCCACGAACCTCACTTTCTCAAATTTCGTTTTTTCTTATTGACACCAATGTAACTGTAACTGGTTATTCTTATTTAATATGTGATTCTCTTGTAAGCGTTCTCTCAATACATAATCTTGTACACAATAATCCACTGAAGAACTTGTTTCAATAAAACAACTTTAATATTTATACTTTGTACAAGAATTATAATTTGAGGTTATGCAACTTGGAATTCTCAAGCACACACATCACGTCCTTCCCTGACGGAAGTTATCTGACAACTGATCGCCCAACCTTCTCAGCCAATGGGAAGGCTCCTTTCTTCCCACATTTATTACTCACGTGACCTCTCCTTCATCTGATCACGCAATTCACTCATGACACAGCCGTGACATTCACATGTGACATCAATGTCAGTTGTTTGATGAATTTGTATTTTAGTGTTTGAAAATTAGATAAATTCTTATATTTTTATCACGTTAACTTTAGTAGTCTGGAAATGTGCAATTGCACATATCTAAAAAAAATAATATAAGCGCAAGTGAAGGAGTATGTGTTCACTAAAGCAACGTCCAAAAAGTTTTTTAAAGAAAAATTAAGCCTTACGAGCGGAATACATAAATCAATCTTTTCTAAATCGTCTCTTACATTTTTTAATGCTTTCACCGCCCCCTTAGAGTTATTCACCGCCCCCAAAATTGACCAGTGGCACTTCACCGCCCCCTGGATCGTTTCAGCGCCCACACGGGGCCGCTAGCGCCCACTTTGGGAATCACGGCTGTAGATTGATGAAATCAACAAAATATTAGTGTTATTGTGCCACTACAGTAGATTGATAAAATCAACAATATATTAATGTTAGTGTGCCTCACTCTCTAAGGCGGAATGGACCTAAAGTAACTTGCCATACTATTATAATTCTGTCTTTCATCTCTAGCACAGTCTCTAGGAGGTAGCACAGTCTCTAGGAGGTAGCTCAGTCTCTATGAGGTAGCACAGTCTCTAGGAGGTAGCACAGTCTCTAGGAGGTAGCACACTCTCTAGTTGTTAGCACAGTCTCTAGGAGTAAGCACATTCTCTAGGAGGTAGCACAGTCTCTAGGAGTTAGCACATTCTCTAGGAGGTAGCACAGTCTCTAGGAGTTAGCACATTCTCTAGGAGTTAGCACAGTCTCTAGGAGGTAGCACAGTCTCTAGGAGGTAGCACAGTCTCTAGGAGGTAGCACAGTCTCTAGGAGGTAGCACAGTCTCTAAGAGGTAGCACAGTCTCCAGTAGGTAGCACAATCTCTATGAGGTAGCACAGTCTCTAGGAGGTAGCACAGTATCTAGGAGGTAGCACAGTCCCTAGGAGGTAGCACAGCTTCTATGAGGTAGCACATCCTCTATGAGGTAGCACTGTCTCCATGAGGTAGCACAGTCTCCAGTAGGTAGCACAGTCTCTATGAGGTAGCACAGTCTCTAGAAGGTAGTACAGTTTCTATGAGGTAGCACAGTCTCTAGGAGGTAGCACAGTCTATGAGGTAGCACAGTCTCTAGTAGGTAACACGGTCTCTATGAGGTAGCACAGTCTCTAGGAGTTAGCACAGTCTCTAGGAGGTAGCACCGTTTCTATGAGGTAGCATAATCTCTAGGATGTAGCACAGTCTCCCACAATTCTAAGCACTGGAATGTGTTGAGCACCATAATAAACATAACAAAACAAACTTAGTTTTTTTCACGACTTTAAACATTTCACGAACGAATGCTGAAACGTTCCACTAAGACTCCACAACTGATGACGTCATTTCAATGTTTAAATGGCCTTTGATGGTAACTATAACATCATGTGTCTTGTGTAAAGACACCATCAAAACTATAACATCATCTGTATCGTGTCCAGGCACGGCCAAACTATACTATAATATCATCTGTATCGTGTCCAGGCACGGCCAAACTATACTATAATATCATCTGTATCGTGTACAGGCACGGCCAAACTATACTATAATACCATCTGTATCGTGTCCAGGCACGGCCAAACTATACTATAATATCATCTGTATCGTGTCCAGGCACGGCCAAACTATACTATAATATCATCTGTATCGTTTCCAGGCACGGTCAAACTATACTATAATATCATCTGTATCGTGGCCAGGCACGTCCAAACTATACTATAATATCATCTGTATCGTGTCCAGGCACGGCCAAACTATACTATAATATCATCTGTATCGTTTCCAGCACGGCCAAACTATACTATAATATCATCTGTATCGTGGCTAGGCACGTCCAAACTATACTATAATATCATCTGTATCGTGTCCAGGCACGGCCAAACTATACTATAATATCATCTGTATCGTGTCCAGGCACGGCCAAACTATACTATAATATCATCTGTAACGTGTCCAGGCACGGCCAAACTATACTATAATATCATCTGTATCATGTCCAGGCACGTCCAAACTATACTATAATATCATCTGTATCGTGTCCAGGCACGGCCAAACTATACTATAATATCATCTGTATCGTGTCCAGGCACGGCCAAACTATACTATAATATCATCTGTATCATGTCCAGGCACAGCCAAACTTGTCTCTATGTATCGTGTCCAGGCACAGCCAAACTTATCTCTATGTATCGTGTCCAGGCACAGCCAAACTTATCTCTATGTATCGTGTCCAGGCACAGCCAAACTTATCTCTATGTATCGTGTCCAGGCACAGCCAAACTTATCTCTATGTATCGTGTCCAGGCACAGCCAAACTTGTCTCTATGTATCGTGTCCAGGCACAGCCAAACTTGTCTCTATGTATCGTGTCCAGGCACAGCCAAACTTGTCTCTATGTATCGTGTCCAGGCAGGGCCAAACTTGTCTCTATGTATCGTGTCCAGGCACAGCCAAACTTATCTCTATGTATCGTGTCCAGGCACAGCCAAACTTATCTCTATGTATCGTGTCCAGGCACAGCCAAACTTGTCTCTATGTATCGTGTCCAGGCACAGCCAAACTTGTCTCTATGTATCGTGTCCAGGCACAGCCAAACTTGTCTCTATGTATCGTGTCCAGGCACAGCCAAACTTGTCTCTATGTATCGTGTCCAGGCACAGCCAAACTTATCTCTATGTATCGTGTCCAGGCACAGCCAAACTTGTCTCTATGTATCGTGTCCAGGCACAGCCAAACTTGTCTCTATGTATCGTGTCCAGGCACAGCCAAACTTATCTCTATGTATCGTGTCCAGGCACAGCCAAACATGTCTCTATGTATCGTGTCCAGGCACAGCCAAACTTGTCTCTATGTATCGTGTCCAGGCACAGCCAAACTTGTCTCTATGTATCGTGTCCAGGCACAGCCAAACTTGTCTCTATGTATCGTGTCCAGGCACAGCCAAACTTGTCTCTATGTATCGTGTCCAGGCAGGGCCAAACTTGTCTCTATGTATCGTGTCCAGGCACAGCCAAACTTGTCTCTATGTATCGTGTCCAGGCACAGCCAAACTTGTCTCTATGTATCGTGTCCAGGCACAGCCAAACTTGTCTCTATGTATCGTGTCCAGGCAGAGCCAAACTTGTCTCTATGTATCGTGTCCAGGCACAGCCAAACTTGTCTCTATGTATCGTGTCCAGGCACAGCCAAACTTGTCTCTATGTATCGTGTCCAGGCACAGCCAAACTTGTCTCTATGTATCGTGTCCAGGCAGGGCCAAACTTGTCTCTAGTTAATGATGACATTATCGACTTTCCAACTTTAGTTAATTAACAAGTTGAATTGTGTCATTGATTGTTTTAGAGTTACTCTTTCTTTACCTGTTGAAGAAGAGTGAAGTCCCTTGTGAGGGAGAAAGACCAGTGCCCAGTTTGGTTTTACGGTGGATTGTCAACCAGGGCCTTAGATAGCCTATATATGAATGCATATCTGCGTGTGGTCACTCGAGTCCAGGGTTTTCAATAGGTTAAGTTTATGACAAGTTTGGTACCAGTTTTTGTATCGCTAAAATGACCGGGTGATTAGCTATGGCTCAAAGACCGCTTTGATTTTAATACACTAAGTAATAGACATTTACTAATATAGTTGAAATGAAAATAGTTCACTTTAGTTACACACGAAAAATATTCTATAATAATAAAAGGCAATTGTCTGTCCGGTCATCGATAGTGATTCGTCAGCAGGGGTCGGGAAACCATGGCTCGCGAGCCATATATGGCTCTTTTGATGGCTGCATATGGCAGCTTGAAAACAAGCTAGAACTCTTCATCGCTGACATTGAAACAGGTCGTTTATTACACTTTGAAAAACTGGGAGAGTTCAAAGATATGTGCACATCAAGTGACCCTGCTCAACATCTTAATATTCAGCAGCTAGCAGGCTTCACTTCCGATCTCCTGCAGTCATTTAAAGCGCGCTTTGGAGAATTGCGTGAGCACACCCGTCTTTTTAAGTTCATCACCCATCCACACGAGTGTGCAGTGGACAGCACGGACCTGAGTTGCATCCCCGGAGTCTCAGTCAGAGATTTTGAACTCCAAGCTGCTGACCTGAAGGCCTTAGACATGTGGATGAATAAGTTCAAGTCACTGAATGAAGATTTGGAAAGACTTGCACGACAGCAAGCAGAGTTGGCGAGCCAACACAAATGGTCAGGAATGGAAAAAAACTTCAACACGCAGACCAACTGATTGTCAAAACTTGGAACGCGCTACCCGTCACGTACAACACACTTCAGCGTGTGAGTATTGCTGTACTGATAATGTTTGGCTCTACGTATGCATGCGAGCAGTCTTTCTCACATCTAAAGAACATCAAGGCCAACCACCGATCACGTTTAACGGATGGAAGTCTCAACGCCTGCATGAAGCTTAACCTCACCACGTATCAACCAGACTACAAAGTCATAAGTAAATCCATGCAGCCAGTGGCGTAGCTAGGGTCATCTGCGCCCGGGGACTTGACACAAATTTTGCGCCCCTTCTCGGACCGACAGATTCTGGGGACTCACTGAAATTTTACGGTTTATATGGTTCATTTTCGAAGCATCTGGTATTTTAATGAAGTAGAATACAGACTAATAATTCTCTAAGCGATTGTAAACAATTTATTTGGAAACAAATAGACTCTACTAACTATACATGACTGCATGGGCGTCGCTAGGAATTTTTCCAGGGGGGGGGGCAAGAAAATCCCACTTTTTTATATTTTAACTGGCAACGCCATACAGGTACAATTTTCAATTAAATTCAAGTTCAGTATAAAATAAGGGTTGAAAAAATCCTTTGAAATTAATAAGACTTACAAATTAGTGCTGTAAAAGTTAAAATACAACATTTATTAATGCATTTAATAAATTAATTTTTTTCCCTCAAATGTAGGGGGGGGGCAAATGCCCCCCCCTTCCCTACTCCCATGCATGACTGGAATAGACATAGTCTACAACAAATTGATCGTCCTTGATTTGACAATCGCAAACTCGTCAATCACATTGTCAAAATTAATATTCTCAAGTGTTTCTCTTTTGATGCTAAGAAGTGCAAGATCACTAAGACGATCTTGTCCCATTGAAGCATGTAAATAAGACAAAATAAGCTTCAGTTTGCTCACAGCTTGAAATTGAAACAGCAATTGTTAGAAGTATTTGCAGTGGAAAGCACATATTTGGAAATAAGTCATCTCCATATGAAACAATAAAACCAAGACGCTCCTAAGGAGTTTCCTGTAGAACTTCAGTACGGGAACTGAACAGCATTTTACAGTCTCCGATTTCTGTGCACAATTCGTGAAAATTGACGTCGGTGTCGCAGAAATTTCCAAAATCTAAAGCAATTTTGACGAAGTGTATCGACATTTGTCTCCGCGAAAAGAGTTTGTTTTGACGTTTATTAAAAATACAAATTTAGTTTTAAAGTTTTTAAGACAAAAACCGTATTGATATCTCCGGTTGAAGTCTATCAATTAGGCTGTTCACAACACGTGCAATTTCTTTTTCTACTGAAAGTCCTGTATCTCTTGCTAATTCTCCAGGTATCATCCAATGTCGTCTAATCCTTCTGTCAACCTCGATTCCCCAAGTTGTGCATCTTGTCTTTCCATTGTCTATCGCAACTAGGCTAAAATTATCACGAATGTTGACAAGTTCTTGCACCAGCGATTCAAGATCAGATGCTACTTCCTTGAAATTCATAGTAGGATCCTGCAATCTCTTCTGGACACGATCAATTTTCTAAAGTATGATGTTCCAGAAATGTATCAAAACTAGGAAGTTTAAATTTAATATACCCCCCAGTAAAGTTTCTGCGTCACTTCTGTTGTCAGGCGTCATAGTTGCATCTTCTGATAATTTTTCCAACAGCCCTACTAGTTCATATAGTCCTTCATAAATAGCTTTAACAGCTTCTGATCGTGCACTCCAGCGTGTTTTAGACTCCCTCTTCACTGTAAATGGCACAATTCATTTTAATTCTTCCCAACGAGATGTTGAACGAGAGAAAAACACATGTATACTTTCAACTGTTCCAAAAACGTGATAACAATTGGATCTTGTTTAGCTAGCGTTGCCAGATACGTGGAAACCAAAAGTAGGGCATAATAAAACAATAAGGAGGAGGACAAAGGAGGACATTTTGAACATTTCATTTGAGTCGTCCCGGATTAAACTTAAAGTCAGTACAATTTTATTGTAATGGCTGCCACTGTTCATGCAAGAGTCTTAAAAACTATTCATTTTTGTCTTGTACAAATGATTTAAGATTGCTGTATTGGTCAAACAATTGCACATCATCTACAATACACTTCTCTTTCAAATACAATATACACGCCAAAAGGTCTTCAAGTTTACATTATATGATAATATCTAAGTACATCCAATTAAAGCATTGAAATTCATCAAAAAGTTTGCATCCAATTTTCTAAGTAACTAATGCATGCTTCATACACCAACTTAACATCTGCCAAACTCTTCTTCTTGACCACTTTCCTTAAGTCTTCTCAACATCTCCTTGTCTTTCAGTGAAATAAATGTCTCCTCCAATCTATTATTCAAAACTTACAAGTTTGTGTGAAGACGGCTCATAACCTCCAATACTGCTGTTTCTTCCATTTCATTTTTAACGACTGCGATATTTTTAAACCTGGAGCTAGATTTTTTCGTCCTCGTCTAGATTTACGATACATAAAATTTATAATATAAAATGTAAGAAAAGCCGGACATTTTAAACGATTTTAGCTTTGCGTGCCGGACGGAGAACATTGAGCTATAAAGGAGGACATGTCCTCCAGCCGGACGTCAGGCAACCCTATGTTTAGCTGAGTTTAAGCTGTGGTTGTCACAGTTTGCAAACAATGCTTTGTGATTTCTGGCACATATTCGCTGTTGAAGGCCGGATATATACCCAGTCATTACATCAGCATTGCTATGTTATTGTGACCGACAGTCGGCTAGAGGTATGTTATCAATTATCATATTCCAGTTTCTCTACGATAACCCTTTCAAGGCTTGCTGCATCATTCTTTGGTTTGTTTCTGAACAAAACCTAAAAATGATTCTTTAATGCAGGGGTTCCCAACCAGTGGTGCATGCACCCCCAAGGGGTGCATGCACGATTCAGAGGGGAAAAAAGAAAAAGAGGAAGAAAAAAAAAGAAAGAAAAACTGATAATCTGAAAATGTAAACCTTAAGCAAGGCATGTCGCGTCAAAGGGCGCCCATATGCAACCTTTTTGATAGGTACTTCGATACTCGTCAGGATTTTCAGCACTGGTAAAGAAAGATGTTTCAGATATTGTTACTACACACTGTATCCTTCATCGTCAGGCCCTGGAATGCAAAACTCTACCTCCAACCTTGAAGTCAGTTCTTTCTACTGCAGTCTAAGTTGTAAATTTTTTCCGCTCACATGCCTCTTCAAGTTGTCCTGTCAGGAGCTGGGCTCTGAGCATGAAGTTCTGCTCTTCCACACTGGGGTGCTCTGGTTGTCCAGGGGACGAATACTTTCTCGGTAAGTAGAACTGAGAGTGGAGCTTGCCATTTTCTTGCGAGAAAAAGAGAGTGACCTTGCTGACAAGTTTCAGTGTCCAAATTTCATTCATTACTTGGCATACCCGGCTGACATCTTCTCCATCTTAAATGAGTTGAACACATCTCTCCAAGGACCTGCTATGACTGCAATGGATGCTACTGAGAGATTGCAAGCCTTCCTTAACAAACTGCCACTATTCTAACGACGACTAGAAAAGTTCAACTTGGCCAACTTTCCACTCTTTGATGAAGTTGTAATATCTGCTGCAGAAGGAAGCACTGAGGGATCGCTGCCTGACAACAACAAGGGGAAATTTCAGAGCACCTTTTAACATTGCGAATGTCCTTTGATGGGTATTTCTGTCAAAACATTGCTAGGAAAGACCTTTGGATTCGCAATCCTTTTCTCTGCATGTGACTTGGACAATGTTGATTACAGTAACCTTGCTAAAGATTACCTGATTGATTTGAGAATCAGAGAATTACTGAGTAGTGCCTTCAGTTGCAATACATCGATCGAATTTTGGTGCGCCCAGCTAGATTCCTACTTCCTACCCACAACTAGCCAAAAAAGCACAACATTTGCCACGACATATCTTTGTGAAGCAGGATTCTCCACACTTTTGACGATTAAACCCAAGGCAAGGAATAAGTTGAATGCAGAGGATGACATGAGAGTTGCTTTGTCCAAAACAGTCCCCAGATTTAAATCACTGATGATCATAAAAATCAGCATGAGATCTCTCACTAAATTCCCTGTTGCCTATTGTTGTGTTCCTAAAATAAACATAGTTTATTATACATTTTCTGCAAGTGTTGCCGGGGGGGGGGTGCATGAACGTTTTTGGGGCATCTGAAGGGGTGCATGGACCCGACGAGGATAGGAACCACTGCTTTAATGGTTAATTTTTTTAGTTTGAAAATCCACATGGCGCCCCTTAGTGAATAATGGGGGCGCCAAAATCATGCTTGCCAACTGGTTTGTAATGAAGATATTTGTGGAGCTCCAAAATTCGGTAGACATTAGGACAGACGTCCGGAAGTATTTCGGATCTATTCTGTAGTTTATTTATTATTTTTTAGTCTACTTCCTGTTTCATAGTTGCAGTTCTCAATTATTTAGAAATGACTCATGACAAAACGAACTGTCCTCTCTACTATAAACATGTACAAATAAAATTAGGAACTCCTTGTGGACCTACAACTGTGACTCATAATTAATTGTAACCAATGGTTAAATGGCTTTTGAACACGGCACTTTTTATGAATGAAACAATGAGATCAAGGCAATAGTAGTAGAGTCAAAATGAGGTTATGGGATGAATGGTTGCCAATGACAACAAGTCTGCACACGGTACATTTTGTTATTCCATTCGAATATCTGGATGTATATTTCTAAAATTCTTGATTTTTAAAAATTACATTATTTTCTGTTTGTTTTATTTCCAAAGCTTATTTAATTATTTGGTTTATTAATGAGAATTTGTGGGGGAAAAATATCTTTTTATCATTATTATTAAAAATTATAAATCTGGAATTTTTCACAATGCTTGTGACTGTTAGTGAAAGAGAGTTATTGATGATCATTATAAAAATGTTAAAAAATTAGCCTATTTTATTTAATTTATTTAAAAACACAATAAAAAACAAAATCGAGGTTAGAAGACACACACAATTTTATTTTGTCGGAAACGTCAATTTTAGACTCACCGGACAGTGTTATATCTTAAATATTTATATAGTTTGAGGCCCTATAACTATAAGCACAACTACATAAATATTAAGTAAAAATGTAGCCGAGAGGTACATTTTTAAATAATTGAGAACTGCAACTATGAAACAGGAAGTAGACTAAAAAATAATAAATAAACTACAGAATAGATCCGAAATACTTCCGGACGTCTGTCCTAATGTCTACCCAAAATTCAATCTTGCAAAAGTGTTTGAAATACATTAGTTTACATCAAAATAAATTTAAATAATTAATTTTAATACTCATTTTTGCGCCCCCTAACGTGGCGCCCGGGGACATATGTCCCCCCTGCCCCCCTCGCTACGCCACTGCATGCAGCACCATAAGTCGCATTAATGGTAAGTAATACAGTAATACTCATTATTGATTATTTTAGCAACAGCCTGACAGTGTTATTAAAAAGATTGCAGAGCATTATTATTGTGCTTTTAATTTTGAAATTACACAATATGCACACATTTACTTGAATTTTTAGTTGTAAGAAATATGTATGGCTCTCACAGAATTACGTCTCGAAATATGTGGTGTTTATTGCTCTCTCAGACAAAAAGTTTCCCGACCCCTGACCTAGAGAAACTATGGGTACTTTGTGACCTGACAAGACCTAGAGAAACTATGGGTACTTTGTGACCTGACAAGACCTTGAGAAACTATGGGTACTTTGTGACCTGACAAGACCTAGAGAAACTATGGGTACTTTTTGACCTGACAAGACCTAGAGAAACTATGGGTACTTTTTGGCCTGACAAGACCTAGAGAAACTATGGGTACTTTGTGACCTGACAAGACCTAGAGAAACTATGGGTGGGTGGAGGGGGTGGGGGTGGAGGGAGGGGGGTGGTGGGAGGGGGTTGGAGGCAGGGGGTGGGAGGTGGGGGGTGGAGGGAGGGGGTGGAGGGTGGGGGGTGGGGGGAAGGGGGTGGAGGGAGGGGGTGGGGGGAAGGGGGTTGAGGGAGGGGTGGAGCTGGAGGGAGGTTAACTATCTATGATGTCATTATTTACACAGGAAGAGGAAGCTGTGGGCACGTTTGAATCAAAAGATTTTCATTTTGAAAAGAAAGACTGTAAAATGATATTGCCATTTTAATGATAAGAAGCCCCGCAAAGACCACACACATAATAAAAACATATTATAATGAAAAATGGTTTAAATAAAATATATTTAAATATAATTAATAATTCACCACTTTTTGTTATAAGGATAAAATTGAAATACAGTCGGACCTCGCTGAGTCGAACTTCCCTCAGTCGAAAACCTCTCTATATCGAATTAATTGTTAGGTCCCGGCCAAATTCCATAAGACTAATGTATTTTATATCTTAATTCCAAGATTTTTTACTTTCAACCTCTCTTAGTCAAATTTTCCAAAGCGTTTGGGTTATTATTCCGGAGTGACAATTCAGAACACGTGTTCGTTGAGCCACGTAAAAGGACGTAAAATCGCATCTTAGTGCATTCCACGAGGTATTAAGCGACCCTTGCAAGTACAAAAAATGACCAAGTCTAGAAAAAGGAGTGGTAACTAATTGGCGTCCCTTTGCGGCATGCCGACTCCATCCCACTGTGAAGGGAGTAAAATGGGGGAGGGGTAAAGAGAGGCTTTTGTCGGCATGTCAAAGCAAGTTGGCTTCCTTTCATATGAAACATAGACACCGCCTCTCTTTCCTGTCAAGCCTACTAGCCGGTCTGGATGTTCTCCCCAACTCTCAATATCAACTTTGTCCTTGATTAATCGGCGCCTATTACGCCATTTTCCCTAACTCAAAAACTCCGTAAGTCGATTTTTTTTTCGAGTCCTTTTGAGTTCGACTTAGAGAGGTCCGACTGTATTTACTTGAATACAAATTTAAAATTTAGAGATTTAGTGGCGCCCTTCTGAGCTGGCGCCCTTGGCAACTGCCCCGATGCCAACCCGTTGTTACGCCTCTGGTACCAAATGTCTAACTCGCCAGTCTCGGTTCGGCACATTTCTCCCAATGCAGTCACTGACCTCCACGCAACCCCGGTCTTATGACCTTCATGTTTCGAACAATCCTCGACCGTTCCACTTTATGTCCCATCAATGTTTCTATTAATAGATCCTCTCTGTGGGCACCATGCTAGTACAACGGACACGTAGCTTGCTTCCACCTAGATTCACGACAGTTGTACTTCTATCACTTGTGGACATTTATAGACAAACATTAAAAAACGTCGAAAGGAAATTTTTACTACCTACTAAATGCGCCGGTACAATGACGTAATAAACACAAGCAGTCAATGTCTCAGCGGCTTCAAAGTCAGAATTTAAAATAAATAAAAAAAGATATTTCTGACTTGTCAATCATTTGTCAAATCTATTTTTGTTTTGGTTAGAATAGAAAATTTTACGGCCTCATCACTAATCTTATCTGAGTTTCTAGCACCCAATCACTTATCTTATCTGAGGTCCTAGCACCCAATCACTCATCTTATCTGAGGTCCTAGCACCCAAACACTTATCTTATCTGAGGTCCTAGCACCCAATAACTCATCTTATCTGAGGTCCTAGCACCCAATAACTCATCTTATCTGAGGTCCTAGCACCCAATAACTCATCTTATCTGAGGTCCTAAGACCCAATCACTCATCTTATCTGAGGTGCTAGCACCCAATCACTCATCTTATCTGAGGTCCTGGCACCCAAGCACTCATCTTATGAGGTCCTAGCACCCAAACACTTATCTTATCTGAGGTCCAAGCACCCAATAACTCATCTTATCTGAGGTCCTAGCACCCAATAACTCATCTTATCTGAGGTCCTAGCACCCAATCACTCATCTTATCTGAGGTGCTAGCACCCAATCACTCATGTTATCTGAGGTCCTGGCACCCACCACTCATCTTATCTGAGGTCCCGGCACCCATCACTCATCTTATCTGAGGTCCTGGCACCCATCACTCATCTTATCTGAGGTCCTGGCACCCAAGCACTCATCTTATCTGAGGTTCTAGCACCCAAGCACTCATCTTATCTGAGGTCCTAGCACCCAATCACTCATCTTATCTGAGGTCCGAGCACCCAATCACTCATCTTATCTGAGGTCCGAGCACCCAATCACTCATCTTATATGAGGTCCTGGCACCCAATCACTCATCTTATCTGAGGTCCTAGCACCCAATCACTCATCTTATCTGAGGTCCTAGCACCCAATCACTCATCTTATCTGAGGTCCTGGCACCCAATCACTCATCTTATCTGAGATCCTAAGACCCAATCACTCATCTTATATGAGGTCCTAGCACCCAATCACTCATCTTATCTGAGGTCCTAGCACCCAATCACTCATCTTATCTGAGGTCCTAGCACCCAATCACTCATCTTATATGAGGTCCTAGCACCCAATAACTCCTCTTATCTGAGGTCCTGGCACCCAATCACTCATCTTGTGAGGTCCTGGCACCCAATCACTCATCTTATCTGAGGTCCTGGCACCCAATCACTCATCTTATCTGAGGTCCTAGCACCCAATCACTCATCTTATCTGAGGTCCTAGCACCCAATCACTCATGTTATCTGAGGTCCTAGCACCCAATCACTCATCTTATATGAGGTCCTAGCACCCAATCACTCATCTTATCTGAGGTCCTGGCACCCAATCACTCATCTTATCTGAGGTCCTAGCCCCCAATCACTCATCTTATCTGAGGTCCTAGCACCCAATCACTCATCTTATCTGAGGTCCTAGCACCCAATCACTCATCTTATATGAGGTCCTAGCACCCAATCACTCATCTTATCTGAGGTCCTAGCACCCAATCACTCATCTTATCTGAGGTCCTGGCACCCAAGCACTCATCTTATATGAGGTCCTGGCACCCAATCACTCATCTTATGAGGTCCTAGCACCCAATCACTCATCTTATCTGAGGTCCTAGCACCCAATCACTCATCTTATCTGAGGTCCTAGCACCCAAGCATTCATCTTATCTGAGGTTCTAGCACCCAAGCACTCATCTTATCTGAGGTCCTAGCACCCAATCACTCATCTTATCTGAGGTCCTAGCACCCAATCACTCATCTTATCTGAGGTCCTGGCACCCAAGCACTCATCTTATATGAGGTCCTGGCACCCAATCACTCATCTTATATGAGGTCCTAGCACCCAATAACTCATCTTATCTGAGGTCCTGGCACCCAATCACTCATCTTGTGAGGTCCTGGCACCCAATCACTCATCTTATCTGAGGTCCTGGCACCCAATCACTCATCTTATCTGAGGTCCTAGCACCCAATCACTCATCTTATCTGAGGTCCTAGCACCCAATCACTCATGTTATCTGAGGTCCTAGCACCCAATCACTCATCTTATATGAGGTCCTAGCACCCAATCACTCATCTTATCTGAGGTCCTGGCACCCAATCACTCATCTTATCTGAGGTCCTAGCCCCCAATCACTCATCTTATCTGAGGTCCTAGCACCCAATCACTCATCTTATCTGAGGTCCTAGCACCCAATCACTCATCTTATATGAGGTCCTAGCACCCAATCACTCATCTTATCTGAGGTCCTAGCACCCAATCACTCATCTTATCTGAGGTCCTGGCACCCAAGCACTCATCTTATATGAGGTCCTGGCACCCAATCACTCATCTTATGAGGTCCTAGCACCCAATCACTCATCTTATCTGAGGTCCTAGCACCCAATCACTCATCTTATCTGAGGTCCTAGCACCCAAGCATTCATCTTATCTGAGGTTCTAGCACCCAAGCACTCATCTTATCTGAGGTCCTAGCACCCAATCACTCATCTTATCTGAGGTCCTAGCACCCAATCACTCATCTTATATGAGGTCCTAGCACCCAATCACTCATCTTATATGAGGTCCTAGCACCCAATCACTCATCTTATCTGAGGTCCTAGCACCCAATCACTCATCTTATCTGAGGTCCTAGCACCCAAGCACTCATCTTATCTAAGGTTCTAGCACCCAAGCACTCATCTTATCTGAGGTCCTGGCACCCAAGCACTCATCTTATCTGAGGTCCTGGCACCCAATCACTCATCTTATCTGAGGTCCTAGCACCCAATCACTCATCTTATCTGAGGTCCGAGCACCCAATCTCTCATCTTATCTGAGGTCCGAGCACCCAATCACTCATCTTATATGAGGTCCTGGCACCCAATCACTCATCTTATCTGAGGTCCTAGCACCCAATCACTCATCTTATCTGAGGTCCTAGCACCCAATCACTCATCTTATCTGAGGTCCTGGCACCCAATCACTCATCTTATCTGAGAACCTAAGACCCAATCACTCATCTTATATGAGGTCCTAGCACCCAATCACTCATCTTATCTGAGGTCCTAGCACCCAATCACTCATCTTATCTGAGGTCCTAGCACCCAATCACTCATCTTATATGAGGTCCTAGCACCCAATAACTCATCTTATCTGAGGTCCTGGCTCCCAATCACTCATCTTATCTGAGGTCCTGGCACCCAATCACTCATCTTATCTGAGGTCCTAGCACCCAATCACTCATCTTATCTGAGGTCCTAGCACCCAATCACTCATCTTATCTGAGGTCCTAGCACCCAATCACTCATCTTATATGAGGTCCTAGCACCCAAGCACTCATCTTATCTGAGGTCCTAGCACCCAATCACTCATCTTATCTGAGGTCCTGGCACCCAAGCACTCATCTTATATGAGGTCCTGGCACCCAATCACTCATCTTCTGAGGTCCTAGCACCCAATCACTCATCTTATCTGAGGTCCTAGCACCCAATCACTCATCTTATATGAGGTCCTAGCACCCAATAACTCATCTTATCTGAGGTCCTGGCACCCAATCACTCATCTTATCTGAGGTCCTAGCACCCAATCACTCATCTTATGAGGTCCTAGCACCCAATCACTCATCTTATCTGAGGTCCTAGCACCCAATCACTCATCTTATATGAGGTCCTAGCACCCAATCACTCATCTTATCTGAGGTCCTAGCACCCAATCACTCATGTTATCTGAGGTCCTAGCACCCAATCACTCATCTGATCTGAGGTCTTAGCACCCAATCACTCATGTTATCTGAGGTCCTGGCACCCACCACTCATCTTATCAGAGTTCCCGGTTCCCATCACTCATCTTATCTGAGGTCCTGGCACCCAATCACTCATCTTATCTGAGGTCCTAGCACCCAATCACTCATCTTATCTGAGGTCCTAGCACCCAATCACTCATCTTATCTGAGTTCCTGGCACCCAATCACTCATCTTATCTGAGGTCCTAGCACCCAATCACTCATCTTATCTGAGGTCCTAGCACCCAATCACTCATCTTATCTGAGGTCCTAGCACCCAACTAGGGAAGGACTTGGGCCAGCTTACGTCAGAGGACCGGGATCCCGGAAGTGACGACACAACTCTGTCACACTTTCGATGTCTGGCAAACTTCTTTTGATGACGTCATTTCTTATCAGCCGCCGAGTGTGCCATCCGGAAATGTTCCCTCATTGCAATCAGATTTGTTTTTGTCACGTCTGCTAGCCCGCCAATGAGCACGTGGGACGTCAAATGTACATGAGGGGGGGGGGAGTAGGGCTGAGATAGCAGGCGACATTATTAGCAGAATTTAGCTAACAGTTTAAGTACAGTTAGATCTACTGGTGCCATTTTTACAATTATTGTGTCTTAACTTATAACAGGAGACAAACAAATCACAACACAATTTTTTAAAATTTTCTTAATAAATAGAAATAGAAAACTGTAAATAGGGAAAAAATACAGGGAAAAAAAAGAAAAAGGTAAGTAAAATGATATATTAATCCTAATTATTTTGTGGTGGTAAAAAGATACATTTTATTTTGTTACATCACATAATTACTGAGTGACTGACTGCACCATATTGTCACCATACGTTTATGATATCGCGCCAATATAGAGTCTGTCATTCCTAAGCCTAAGACAAAATCTTATAATTGTCACACCAGCACTGTACATAAAAAAACATTTGAAAAAAAATACGCGCAAATTTTTAAAACAGTGACCGGAAATACGCCCACCAATTAAAAACATCAACTGCACACTCTTGCCAGCGAGTAAAACAAAAGAGTTCAACTTGGCGCTACCACATCTGATGCCACAAACGTCATAGTGCCAGCCATGTATTTGTAGGGGACACGGCCAAAGGGATGTGGGGGGGGGGAGGGGACCGCAGACAGTTGAGCGCACTGGCGAGTTGTGTGCGTGTGTGTGTGGGACTGTCCCCTCCCCTCCCCTCCCCACACTTGTATTCCGCTATAAAACTCTAACAAGCCGGCCAGTGCTGGGAGTGTTTCTCTCGTCTGCTGCGAGGCCGCCCCGCACGTTATTACAGTAGTAGCAGAATTCTCTCGACTCTCACTTATGCACGGAGCATGGCTGCAGCGGCACGGGGAAGCCTCAACGGCAAAGTTGCGTTGATAACTGGTAAGTGTTTGTGTCGTCTGCTCACAGCCCCATGGCCAGGGAGGCCTTCAATTGTTGAATTGTGTGTGTCATTGTATGACCGTCACATACAGTGGGAATCATGGGAAATAGCAGAGTTGTGACGTTTGGTGGACTGTGATCTTCGGTCTTCGGTTGAGTTCTCGGACTACATTCTCGGACTACATTCGCTGATGACATTGTCATTGTTGTGTGTGTGTGTGTGGGGGGGGGGCGCTCGCCTCTCATTGTTTACTCGGCCGGACACGCAGATAGTGGTTGCTTTGTTAGAGATACAGTACAGCCTGCTTTGTTGTCGTCGTTTGCGCCAGTGATATGTGATGGGGTCTGGTGCCGCGGTTGCTGAGCCTTACAAATGAAGCTAACGCTGTGTGCCGCTAGTCGACGTCAGTGTGCCGCCAGTTCGACGCCTGTGTGCCACGATAACTCAGAGACGCTTTAAATAGATTAAAATAAAATGGATTCGAGTGAGTAGAATGTAAACACGCCACCCGACGTCTTACACACACAGCAGCTGGGACATCTCCATCCGATGTGTCTGAAGGGAGAACACGCATGTCAGCAAATGACACGTCTCTGAGTCTCACAGTGACACGTCTCTGAGTCTCATAGTGACACGTCTCTGAGTCTCACAGTGACACGTCTCTGAGTCTCACAGTGACACGTCGCTGAGTCTCACAGTGACACGTCTCTGAGTCTCACAGTGACACGTCTCTGAGTCTCACAGTGACACGTCTCTGAGTCTCACAGTGACACGTCTCTGAGTCTCACAGTGACACGTCTCGAGTCTCACAGTGACACGTCTCTGAGTCACGTGACTAATTACATCTTAGCTCGTTGTGAGCAGCGACAGGGAGCTAACTCCTGATAAGTTAGTTGTGAACATGACAGTCGGGGCACACCGTCCTTGTCTGACAGTAGCACGTTCTTGTTTTCCCACGCCCTGAATTCACGTGCTTCCATTCATGAGTGTAATCTTGATCGTCACTGGCGGTTCCTAACAGGAAGTTCGGGTGGGTGACTATATAATATATATATAAACAATAGGCTACACTATATACTATATATACTATATACTTATAGATTTTAGCAAATCATAACTGTAGACTGCATGAAAGAAAGTTATTTTTCTAACTGATCTAATGGTTCAACTCTCTCACTTGACTTCAGTCGGTAGTGTGCTAGTTTTAAAACGATACCATGGTAAAAACTAAAGATTATTTAAATTACTCCGCTTTACACACATGCTCGCACGCACAGACATAATAGCCGTCACTCAATACTCACGTCACTCAATACTCACGTCACTCAATACTCACGTCACTCAATACTCACGTCACTCAATACTCACGTCACTCAATACTCACGTCACTCAATACTCACGTCACTCAATACTCACGTCACTCTATACTCACGTCACTCAATACTCACGTCACTCAATACTCACGTCACTCAATACTCACGTCACTCAATACTCACGTCACTCAATACTCACGTCACTCAATACTCACGTCACTCAATACTCACGTCACTCAATTCTCACGTCACTCAATACTCACGTCACTCAATACTCACGTCACTCAATACTCACGTCACTCAATACTCACGTCACTCTATACTCACGTCACTCAATACTCACGTCACTCAATACTCACGTCACTCAATACTCACGTCACTCAATACTCACGTCACTCAATACTCACGTCACTCAATACTCACGTCACTCAATACTCACGTCACTCAATACTCACGTCACTCAATACTCACGTCACTCAATACTCACGTCACTCAATACTCACGTCACTCAATACTCACGTCACTCAATACTCACATGTAATTACTGTGTGCTGGTAGGACTTCCATTAGCCAAAAGCCGTCACTCAATACTCACATGTAATTACTGTGTGCTGGTAGGACCTCCATTAGCCAATAGCCGTCACTCAATACTCACGTCACTCAATACTCACGTCACTCAATACTCACATGTAATTACTGTGTGCTGGTAGGACCTCCATTAGCCAATAGCCGTCACTCAATACTCACGTCACTCAATACTCACGTCACTCAATACTCACATGTAATTACTGTGTGCTGGTAGGACCTCCATTAGCCAAAAGCGGTGTGTCATCTCACGTTGATGGCATTGGCCTGTGTATGGCTGTGAGGGGGGGCGATTGTCACGTGAGGCTTGGGGGGAACTTCGAGGGGAGGGTGTAACATAGTCTGTCAATATCTCCCTGGCAATATCATTCCGTCAATATCTCCCTGTCAATATCATTCTGTCAATATCATTCTGTCAATATCATTCTTTCAATATCTCCCTGTCAATATCATTCCGTCAATATCTCCCTGTCAATATCATTCTGTCAATATCTCCATGTCAATATCATTCTGTCAATATCTCCCTGTCAATATCATTCGGTCAATATCATTCGGTCAATATCTCCCTGTCAATATCATTCTGTCAATATCTCCCTGTCAATATAATTATGGCAATATCATTCGGTCAATATGTCCCTGTCAATATCATTCTGTCAATATCTCCCTGTCAATTTCATTCTGTCAATATCTCGCTGTTAATATCATTCTCATAATATATCCCTGTCAATATCATTCTCTTAATATCTCCCTGTCAATATCATTCTGTCAATATCTCTCTGTCAATATCATTCTATCAATATCTCTCTGTCAATATCTCCCTGTCAATATCTCCCTGTCAATTTCATTCTGTCTATATTTCTCTGTCAATATCATTCTCTTAATATCTCCCTGTCAATATCATTATCTTAATATCTCCCTGTCAATATCATTCTGTCAATATCTCCCTGTCAATATCATTCGGTCAATATCTCCCTGTCAATATCATTTGGTTAATATCTTCCTGTCAATATCATTATGTCAATATCTCCCTGTCAATATCATTCGGTCAATATCTCCCTGTCAATTTCATTCTCTCAATATCTCTCTGTTAATATCATTCTCTTAATATCTCCCTGTCAATATCATTCTCTTAATATCTCCCTGTCAATATCATTCTGTCAATATCTCTCTGTCAATATCATTCTATCAATATCTCTCTGTCAATATCATTCTGTCAATATCTCCTTGTCAATTTCATTCTGTCAATATCTCTCTGTTAATATCATTCTCTTAATATCTCCTTGTCAATATCATTCTCTTAATATCTCCCTGTCAATATCATTCTGTCAATACCTCTCTGTCAATATCATTCTACCAATATCTCTCTGTTAATATCATTCTGTCAATATCATTCTGTCAATATCTCTCTGTCAATATTACTTTGTCTATATCTCTGTCAATATTACTGAGTCATTATTAGCCAATGGCGGGAGGACTTTCTAACTGACTCTCAAGTATGGCTGTACCGGATTTTGGCTCCGGTAAATCCAGAATCCGTCTTTTTTTAAAAATCCGGCTTGGCTTCGTCTCCGGCAGAATTTCACTTCATCAATGCTGCCAAGTCCGTCTGGCCAAATCCGGCCGGATTACAAAAATTTGAATCCGGTACACCCCCAAGACAGACTGACGGTGAGTCCTACAATGTCTTTTGTGACTCACTTGGGACTCGTGACTCATCAGTAGATCATCTGCTAAATCTCCCGTTAGTATCTCCCATATATGTGTGACCGACGCGAGACTATAAGAGCTAGACTATAAGAGTTAGACTATAAGAGTTAGACTATAAGAGCTAGACTATAAGAGTTAGACTATAAGAGTTAGACTATAAGAGTTAGACTATAAGAGTTAGACTATAAGAGTTAGACTATAAGAGCTAGACTATAAGAGTTAGACTATAAGAGTTAGACTATAAGAGTTAGACTATAAGAGCTAGACTATAAGAGTTAGACTATAAGAGTTAGACTATAAGAGCTAGACTATAAGAGTTAGACTATAAGAGTTAGACTATAAGAGTTAGACTATAAGAGTTAGACTATAAGAGTTAGACTATAAGAGTTAGACTATAAGAGTTAGAATATAAGAGCTAGACTATAAGAGTTAGACTATAAGAGTTAGACTATAAGAGTTAGACTATAAGAGTTAGACTATAAGAGTTAGACTATAAGAGTTAGACTTTAAGAACTAGACTATAAGAGCTAGACTAGACTATAAGAGTTAGACTAGACTATAAGAGTTAGACTATAAGAGTTAGACTATAAGAGTTAGACTATAAGAGTTAGACTATAAGAGTTAGAATATAAGAGTTAGAATATAAGAGTTAGACTATAAGAGTTAGACTATAAGAGCTAGACTATAAGAGTTAGACTATAAGAGTTAGACTATAAGAGTTAGACTATAAGAGTTGGACTATAAGAGCTAGACTATAAGAGTTAGACTATAAGAGTTAGACTATAAGAGCTAGACTATCAGACACTGGTTGTCATTTGTTAGTATGCTATAAAATAAACCGAGATCCTAGTCTGGGATTGAACCCCGCCCGTCGCCCGTCACGCGATCGTGGGTATGGCTGTCAACAAATCAATCTCACCTGGAGTGTTCCTGTGTGCCAATCAAATGGTGATTTATAATGCAACCATTCCCTGGCCCACATTGGTCTCCCAACGAATGTGACGTAAATGTTTTGGCCATAGTTATCTAACTTCGCATTCCAGCTATTGGGGGCGCCACGCACTGTGGTGGCCCACTCTAGCTTCGCCACTGGTCTTTCACTTAGCCATCACATTTTTGATGTGATTGCACTAATGTTGTTTTAGAAATTACCCTGGGGAAATTTCAGTGTGGTTTATAGTGTGGTTGCATGGTGGTTTATAGTGTGGCTGTATGGTGGTTTGTAGTGTGGTTGTATGGTGGTTTATAGTGTGGTTGTATGGTGGTTTATAGTGTGGCTGTATGGTGGTTTATAGTGTGGTTATATGGTGGTTTATAGTGTGGTTATATGGTGGTTTATAGTGTGGTTGTATGGTGGTTTATAGTGTGGTTATATGGTGGTTTATAGTGTGGCTGTATGGTGGTTTATAGTGTGGTTATATGGTGGTTTATAGTGTGGTTGTATGGTGGTTTATAGTGTGGCTGTATGGTGGTTTATAGTGTGGTTATATGGTGGTTTATAGTGTGGTTGTATGGTGGTTTATATTGTGGTTGTATGGTGGTTTATAGTGTGGTTGTATGGTGGTTTATAGTGTGGTTGTATGGTGGTTTATAGTGTGGTTGTATGGTGGTTTATAGTGTGGTCGTATGGTGGTTTATAGTGTGGCTGTATGGTGGTTTATAGTGTGGTTTGTATGGTGGTTTATTGTGTGTTTGTATGGTGGTTTATAGTGTGGTTTTATGGTGGTTTATAGTGTGGTTTATAGTGTGGTTGTATGGTTGTTTGTAGTGTGGTTGTATGGTGGTTTATAGTGTGGTTGTATGGTTGTTTATAGTGTGGTTGTATGGTGGTTTATAGTGTGTTTGTATGGTGGTTTATAGTGTGGTTGTATGGTGGTTTATAGTGTGGTTGTATGGTGGTTTATAGTGTGGTTGTATGGTGTTTTATAGTGTGGTTTATAGTGTGGTTGTATGGTGGTTTATAGTGGGGTTTATAGTGTGGTTGTATGGTGGTTTATAGTGTGGTTGTATGGTGGTTTATAGTGTTGTTGTATGGTGTTTTATAGTGTGGTTTATAGTGTGGTTGTATGGTGGTTTATAGTGTGGTTTATAGTGTGGTTGTATGGTGGTTTATAGGGTAGTTGTATGGTGGTTTATAGTGTGGTTGTATGGTGGTTTGTAGTGTGGTTTTATGGTGGTTTGTAGTGTGGTTGTATGCTGGTTTATAGTGTGGTTGTATGGTGGTTTATAGTGTGGTTGTATGGTAGTTTATAGTTTGATTGTATGGTGGTTTATAGTGTGGTTGTATGGTTGCTTATAGTGTGGTTGTATGGTGGTTTATAGTGTGGTTGTATTGTGGTTTATTGTGTGTTTGTATGGTGGTTTATAGTGTGGTTGTATGGTGGTTTATAGTGTAGTTGTATGGTGGTTTATAGTGTGGTTGTATGGTGGTTTATCGTGTGGTTGTATGGTGGTTAAAGTGTGGTTGTATGGTGGTTTATAGTGTGGTTGTATGGTGGTTTATAGTGTGGTGGTATAGTGGTTTATAGTGTGGTTGTCTGGTGGTTTATAATGTGGTTGTATGGTGGTTTGTATGGTGGTTTATTGTGTGTTTGTATGGTGGTTTATAGTGTGGTTTTATGGTGGTTTATAGTGTGGTTTATAGTGTGGTTGTATGGTTGTTTATAGTGTGGTTGTATGGTGGTTTATAGTGTGGTTGTATGGTGGTTTATAGTGTGGTTGTATGGTGGTTTATAGTGTGGTTGTATGGTGGTTTATAGTGTGGTTTATAGTGTGGTTATATGGTGGTTTATAGTGTTGGTTGTATGGTGGTTTATAGTGTGGTTGTATGGTGGTTTATAGTGTGGTTGTATGGTGGTTTATAGTGTGGTTGTATGGTGGTTTATAGTGTTGGTTGTAATGTATTATATCTGTAACAAAGGGCGCAGTTTTTCAATCTGACATATCAAATTATTTATAGGTTACTTACTGTAACTGTCATACTGCCTAGTTTATAGGTTACTGTAACTGTCGTACTTCCTGGTTTATAGGTTACTGTAACTGTCATACTGCCTAGTTTATAGGTTACTGTAACTGTCGTACTTCCTGGTTTATAGGTTACTGTAACTGTCATACTTCCTAGTTTATAGGTTAGTGTAACTGTCGTAATGCCTGGATTCCGTGACCTCTATCAATGTGGAGTGACCTCTATCAATGTGGAGTGACCTCTATCAATGTGGAGTGACCTCTATCAATGTGGAGTGACCTCTATCAATGTGGAGTGACCTCTATCAATGTGGAGTGACCTCTATCAATGTGGAGTGACCTCTATCAATGTGGAGTGACCTCTATCAATGTGGAGTGACCTCTATCAATGTGGAGTGACCTCTATCAATGTGGAGTGACCTCTATCAATGTGGAGTGACCTCTATCAATGTGGAGTGACCTCTATCAATGTGGAGTGACCTCTATCAATGTGGAGTGACCTCTATCAATGTGGAGTGACCTCTATCAATGTGGAGTGACCTCTATCAATGTGGAGTGACCTCTATCAATGTGGAGTGACCTCTATCAATGTGGAGTGACCTCTATCAATGTGGAGTGACCTCTATCAATGTGGAGTGACCTCTATCAATGTGGAGTGACCTCTATCAATGTGGAGTGACCTCTATCAATGTGGAGTGACCTCTATCAATGTGGAGTGACCTCTATCAATGTGGAGTGACCTCTATCAATGTGGAGTGACCTCTATCAATGTGGAGTGACCTCTATCAATGTGGAGTGACCTCTATCAATGTGGAGTGACCTCTAACAATGTGGAGTGACCTCTATCAATGTGGAGTGACCTCTATCAATGTGGAGTGACCTCTATCAATGTGGAGTGACCTCTATCAATGTGGAGTGACCTCTATCAATGTGGAGTGACCTCTATCAATTTGGAGTGACCTCTATCAATGTGGAGTGACCTCTATCAATGTGGAGTGACCTCTATCAATGTGGAGTGACCTCTATCAATGTGGAGTGACCTCTATCAATGTGGAGTGACCTCTATCAATGTGGAGTGACCTCTATCAATGTGGAGTGACCTCTATCAATGTGGAGTGACCTCTATCAATGTGGAGTGACCTCTATCAATGTGGAGTGACCTCTATCAATGTGGAGTGACCTCTATCAATGTGGAGTGACCTCTATCAATGTGGAGTGACCTCTATCAATGTGGAGTGACCTCTATCAATGTGGAGTGACCTCTATCAATGTGGAGTGACCTCTATCAATGTGGAGTGACCTCTATCAATGTGGAGTGACCTCTATCAATGTGGAGTGACCTCTATCAATGTGGAATGACCAAAAGATTTTGTTGAATAATTTGGGAAACTACGTCAGTACAAAAGTAAGGGATTTTTAAAAGCAATTTGATAGAGGCTACATAACTCTTGGTGAACTAGGTGTTTGGGTGAACAAGGTGTTTGGTGAACAAGGTGTTTGGGTGAACAAGGTGTTTGGGTGAACAAGGTGTTTGGGTGAACTAGGTGTTTGGGTGAACAAGATGTTTGGTGAACAAGGTGTTGGGTGAACAAGATGTTTGGGTGAACTTGGTGTTTGGGTGAACAAGATGTTTGGGTGAACAAGGTGTTTGGGTGAACAAGGTGTTTGGGTGAACTTGGTGTTTGGGTGAACAAGATGTTTGGTGAACAAGGTGTTTGGTGAACAAGGTGTTTGGGTGAACAAGGTGTTTGGGTGAACTAGGTGTTTGGGTGAACAAGGTGTTTGGGTGAACTTGGTGTTTGGGTGAACAAGATGTTTGGTAAACAAGGTGTTTGGTGAACAAGGTGTTTGGGTGAACAAGGTGTTTGGTGAACAAGGTGTTTGGGTGAACAAGGTGTTTGTGTGAACTAGGTGTTGGGTGAACTAGGTGTTTGGGTGAACTAGGTGTTTGGGTGAACAAGGTGTTTGTGTGAACTAGGTGTTGGGTGAACTAGGTGTTTGGGTGAACTAGGTGTTTGGGTGAACTAGGTGTTTGGGTGAACTAGGTGTTTGGGTGAACTAGGTGTTTGGGTGAACAAGGTGTTTGGTGAACAAGGTGTTTGGTGAACAAGGTGTTTGGTGAACAAGGTGTTTGGTGAACAAGGTGTTTGGGTGAACAAGGTGTTTGGGTGAACTAGGTGTTTGTGTGAACTAGGTGTTTGGGTGAACAAGGTGTTTGGGTGAACAAGGTGTTTGGGTGAACTAGGTGTTTTGTTTGAAAATGTATTTAGCGGAAGTTAGGTCTGTCTGTTGTACAGTAAATCTGCATTGTTTGACTTACTAGCATCTCTCTCAGAAATATTTTATCAAATAAACGTGCGTCTCAGAATGTGTGTGTGTGTCCAAGAGCGTGTGTGCTCGTTTGCGCGCTCTCTGCAGCTGGTGTTTAAGTTGGTTGACCCTGTGATTTGCGTGCTTAATGTCCTCTTCATTTGGTGATAACAACACATACACACGGGTTAGTCACAACAACACACAGTACACAGTCACGTAATAGCACGCTTACGTCACATCTACACAGTGTCAAGTACTAGCAGAAGTAATAACTACTTGCATATATTTCATCTGTCAATATAATCCTTATTACTCGGACTAAACGATGACCACGTTCCATCAACAATCGGCACAAGAAAACTGCATGTGACTAACTACGTGTGTTGAAAACCAACTGTGTACCTCTGTAGACGTTGGTTTGATTGACTTCCTGATTTTGACGGATGTGTTGTATGAAGACAGACTGATTGATTGACAGTGTCGTGTGGGCGGAGCTATGGATAGAGATGACGTAAGGTGAACGGTTGTGTCCCTTTGTGATCTTTGTGTCATTACGCGGTGTTATAGTGGCAGTAGATCTCACATTGTTATAGTGGCAGTAGATATCACAATGTTATAGTGGCAGTAGATCTCACATTGTTATAGTGGAAGTAGATCTCACATTGTTATAGTGGTAGTAGATCTCACATTGTTATAGTGGCAGTAGATATCACAATGTTATAGTGGCAGTAGATCTCACATTGTTATAGTGGAAGTAGATCTCACATTGTTATAGTGGTAGTAGATCTCACATTGTTATAGTGGCAGTAGATCTCACATTGTTATAGTGGCAGTAGATCTCACATTGTTATAGTGGCAGTAGATCTTACATTGTTATAGTGGCAATAGATCTGACATTGTTATAGTGGCAGTAGATCTCACAATGTTATAGTGGCAGTAGATCTCACATTGTTATAGTGGCAGTAGATCTCACATTGTTATAGTGGCAGTCAGTCTGTGTATAAGCACATAGAGTTAAAGTCTAAACATCCATACGCGTGTAGTTATAGATATGACGGATAAATTATTGTTAGTTTGAAGAATGCTTTCAGAGGCATGGTTTACTGGAAGCTATTTGGTGTATATGTGAATGTGACAGAGAGAGAGAGTGATTGAATGTACATCACTGTGTCTGTCTGTGTCTCTCTGTGTGTGTGTGTCTGTGTGTGTGTGTCTCTCTCTCTCTGTGTCTGTCTCTGTGTGTGTGTCTGTCTCTGTGTGAGTGTCTGTCTCTCTCTCTCTGTATGTGTGTCTGTCTGTGTGTGTTTGTCTCTGTGTGTGTGTCTGTCTCTCTCTCTGTATGTGTGTGTGTGTCTCTCTCTCTCTCTGTGTGTCTGTGTGTCTATCTCTCTGTCTGTGTGTGTCTGTCTCTGTGTGTGTGTCTGTCTCTCTCTGTATGTGTCTCTCTGTGTGTGTCTGTCTCTCTCTGTCTCTCTCTCTCTCTCTCTGTGTCTGTGTGACTGTGTGTGTGTGTGTGTCTGCCCCTCCCCCACCAGGTCCACTCATTCATTCCAAATGGAGGTTTGGTTGCTAGCACTATTTATCTTAGTTACGTCACGTGACTTGAATTTTTAGTTTCATTGGTTGAACTCGTTGACCTTCGTCCTCTACCTCCCCCCCCCCTCTATCTATGTGTTCTGTCACCATGTGTTCTGTCACCATGTGTTCTGTCACCATGTGTTCTGTCACCATGTGTTCTGTCACTCTGTTTTGCTCTCTCTCTCTCTCTCTCTCTCTATCTCTCTCTCTCGCTCTCTCTCTCTCTCTCTCGCTCTCTCTCTCTCTATCTATCTCTCTCTCTCGCTCTCTCTCTCTCGCTCTCTCTCTCTATCGCTCTCTCTCGCTCTATCTCTCTCTATCTCTCTCTATCGCTCTCTCTCTCTCTATCTCTCTCTCTCTCGCTCTCTCGCTCTCTCTCTCTCTATCGCTTTCTCTCGCTCTATCTCTCTCTCTCTCTCTCTCTCTCTCTCTCTCTCTCTCTCTCTCTCTCTCTCTCTGTATTTTATTGTTGTCTCGTTGTCTGATTTTCGTCTTCAACTGGGAATTTCTTTTTATCTCTGTCTATCTCTATATTCTGTTTCTCTATCTGCATGCGCCGCCTTCTTTATTCACATCCGTCTTTTTCTCTATTTTGTTATCTGCCGACTTCTGTAACCGATTTAACCTTAACCTTATCTGAGCTCTTAGCCTTAGCCTCTAACCGATTTAACCTAAATCTTATCTGAGCTCTTAGCCTCCAAACTTTGATGGAGTCAGAAACTGGGTCACAGGAGTGGGGACTGTCCTACAAGTACTGGACAGCGGGCTGGGGGGGGGCAAATCTTGTAGTGCTCATGAAACTAACGCGATGGTTATCGTTACTGGTTGCTTGGAACACGAATCAAGTCCCTTACAATTATAGACCTATTGTCTCCCCTGACAAGTTAACTGTATGTGTATATAGATAGACCTATTGTCTCCCCTGACAAGTTAGCCGTATGTGTATATAGATTTATTGTCTCCCCTGACAAGTTAGCTGTGTGTGTATATATAGACTTATTGTCTCCCCTGACAAGACAGCTGTATTTGTGGGACAGCAGTGCGGCTAAGAGGGGGGGGGTATCAGGGGCGCCAAAGTGAGGCTTACAACTTACAACGTCACATTGTAATATGTGAACAAGGTGAGGCTTACAACGTCACACTGTAATATGTGAATAACGGGAGGCTTACAACGTCACATTGTGAGGCTTACAACGTCACATTGCGAGGCTTACAACGTCACATTGTGAGGCTTACAACGTCACATTGTGAGGCTTACAACGTCACATTGTAATATGTGAGCAAGGGTATGATATTAACTAATGGGGGGAGGGGGCGAGACGCCGATTTTATGTTTTTCTCCATGGTTACTTATCCGAGCTACGCCTCTGACATTTTAATAGTGTTGATTGATATAGAACTCGGTTGTCATTTGATAGAGAATGGTGTAATCGAACCTTCCACATAGTGTCATTTGATAGAGATTGGAGTTATCGAACCATTTACATTGTGTCATTTGATAGAGAATGGAGTAATCGAACCTTCCACATAGTGTCATTCAATAAAGAATTGAGTAATCGAACCTTCCACATAGTGTCATTTGATAGAGAATGGAGTAATCGAACCTTCCACATAGTGTCATTTAATAGAGAATGGAGTAATCGAACCATCCACAGTGTCATTTAATAGAGAATGGAGTAATCGAACCTTCCACATAGTGTCATTTAATAGAGAATGGAGTAATCGAACCTTCCACATAGTGTCATTTAATAGAGAATGGAGAAATCGAACCTTCCACATAGTGTCATTTAATAGAGAATGGAGTAATCGAACCTTCCACATAGTGTCATTTAATAGAGAATGGAGTAATCGAACCTTCCACATAGTGTCATTTGATAGAGATTGGAGTTATCGAACCATTTACATTGTGTCATTTGATAGAGAATGGAGTAATCGAACCTTCCACATAGTGTCATTCAATAAAGAATTGAGTAATCGAACCTTCCACATAGTGTCATTTGATAGAGAATGGAGTAATCGAACCTTCCACATAGTGTCATTTAATAGAGAATGGAGTAATCGAACCATCCACAGTGTCATTTAATAGAGAATGGAGTAATCGAACCTTCCACATAGTGTCATTTAATAGAGAATGGAGTAATCGAACCTTCCACATAGTGTCATTTAATAGAGAATGGAGAAATCGAACCTTCCACATAGTGTCATTTAATAGAGAATGGAGTAATCGAACCTTCCACATAGTGTCATTTAATAGAGAATGGAGTAATCGAACCTTCCACATAGTGTCATTTAATAGAGAATGGAGAAATCGAACCTTCCACATAGTGTCATTTAATAGAGACCCGAGTAATCTTTGAATATAATATTTTCCCAAACATCAGCCATTCAGTCAACGGTTTTTTTTATTGGAATTTTTTCTCCACGCAATGCTCATCAGTGGTTCTCTTATTCAGTTACGACATTATTTACAATCCCTCCGAGGCTTTGGTCCCCGCACTCACCGGTCTGGTCGTGTATGATGTTGACATAAATATGTTGACTCTTGTCTCCTACTGGGCAGACTTTAGACACTGATGTTGACATAAATATGTTGACTCTTGTCTCCTACTGGGCAGACTTTAGACACTTAAATGAAGGTAGACTCTTGTCTCCTACTGGGCAGAGACATAAATATGTTGACTCTTGTCTCCTACTGGGCAGACGACTTTAGACACTTAAATGAAGGAACCGAAGTTTCGATTTTCTCTCTGCTGTAATAGTAAGGTCGGGTGTAAGGGGAGCATTGGAGTTAGTCATGCGTGGACGGCATTGTACGAGTGTGCACGACTGTTGAATTTGACCTCCCGGCAGTTTGACCTTGCAGTGGTGCCACTGACATTCTTCTGATGTTCACGTCAATCTTTTTGTGTTAAATGATTTTGGTTTCATGCTCAAAGAAAAAAAGGATTATAAAGATACATTGAAGTTTCTCGGGCCCATATTTTATTTCCTATTGGCAGATCTTTCTGTTAAACGTGCTTCAGTTTCTCGGGCCCATATTTTATTTCCTATTGGCAGATCTTTCTGTTAAACGTGCTTCAGTTTCTCGGGCCCATATTTTATTTCCTATTGGCAGATCTTTCTGTTAAACGTGCTTCAGATCATATATTTCAAACAAATTTTTTAATTTAATTAATTGTTCGAGAGCCGAAATGTGAACACTGAAGAGCCGCAGTTTGATCACCGGTGGTATAGAGTATAGATAATGACACAACATTTTTACAGGTACCCGGGCAAAATTTTACTATTCGGGTAATTGAACGGCAACGGGTACACGTTGACAGGCCTACCTATTACCACTGGTAATATAGTAGGTCTATCATTACTGATAATATAGTAGGTCTATCATTACTGGTAATATAGTAGGTCTATCATTACTGGTAATATAGTAGGTCTATCATTACTGATAATATAGTAGGCCTATCATTACTGGTAATATAGTAGGTCTATCATTACTGATAATATAGTAGGCCTATCATTACTGATAATATAGTAGGCCTATCATTACTGATAATATAGTAGGTCTATCATTACTGGTAATATAGTAGGTCTATCATTACTGGTAATATAGTAGGCCTATCATTACTGATAATATAGTAGGCCTATCATTACTGATAATATAGTAGGCCTATCATTACTGATAATATAGTAGGCCTATCATTACTGATAATATAGTAGGTCTATCATTACTGATAATATAGTAGGCCTATCATTACTGATAATATAGTAGGCCTATCGTTACTAATAATATAGTAGGCCTATCGTTACTGATAATATCTTAGGCCTATCATTACTGATAATATAGGTGGCCTATCATTACTGATAATATAGTAGGCCTATCATTACTGATAATATAGTAGGCCTATCATTACTGATAATATAGTAGGCCTATCATTACTGATAATATAGTAGGCCTATCTAGAGCCAGAGGTGAAACTAGCGGGGTGTGGACCCCACCGGGTGACACCATCTCAAGGAGTGGCACCAAATTGTTAAATTTTCTCTGTTCCCGTTATTTGGCACTGCCAGACTGGGAGGAGGTCTATGGGTAAGTCGTGATGGTGTGACACCATGACCTACTGCACTGGATGACACCAACCCTAGTGACGCCTCTATGGGGTAAGTCGTGATGGGGTGACACCATGAGCTACCGCACTGGATGACACCAACCCTAGTGACGCCTCTATGGGGTAAGTCGTGAGGGGGTGACACCATGACCTACCGCAGTGGGTGGCACCAACCCTAGTGACGCCTCTATGGGGTAAGTCGTGATGGGGTGACACCATGACCTACCGCACTGGGTGGCACCAACCCTAGTGACGCCTCTATGGGGTAAGTCGTGATGGGGTGACACCATGACCTACCGCACTGGGTGTCACCAACCCTAGTGACGCCTCTATGGGGTAAGTCGTGATGGGGTGACACCATGACCTACCGCACTGGGTGGCACCAACCCTAGTGACGCCTCTATGGGGTAAGTCGTGATGGGGTGACACCATGACCTACCGCACTGGGTGGCAGCAACCCTAGTGACGCCTCTGGGCCTATAATTACTGATAATGTCACCAGGTTTGTATTGTCGGATCCCAGGGCACAACACCATCACACCATTTTGGTTCATGTTCACATACTGTACATGAATGAGATATACATGCAAGTGTTTTCACGTCTTTACTGACCCAATGATAGTACCCTTCTGATGTACTATGTCTTTACTGACCCAATGATAGTACCCTTCTGATGTACTATGTCTTTACTGACCCAATGATCGTACCCTTCTGATGTACTATGTCTTTACTGACCCAATGATCGTACCCTTCTGATGTACTATGTCTTTACTGACCCAATGATCGTACCCTTCTGATGTACTATGTCTTTACTGACCCAATGATCGTACCCTTCTGGTGTACTATGTCTTTACTGACCCAATGAAAGTACTCTTCTGATGTACTATGTCTTTACTGACCCAATGATCGTACCCTTCTGATGTACTATGTCTTTACTGACCCAATGATAGTACCCTTCTGATGTACTATGTCTTTACTGACCCAATGATAGTACCCTTCTGATGTACTATGTCTTTACTGACCCAATGATCGTACCCTTCTGATGTACTATGTCTTTACTGACCCAATGATAGTACCCTTCTGATGTACTATGTCTTTACTGACCCAATGATCGTACCCTTCTGATGTACTATGTCTTTACTGACCCAATGATAGTACCCTTCTGATGTACTATGTCTTTACTGACCCAATGATCGTACTCTTCTGATGTACTATGTCTTTACTGACCTAATGATTGTACCCTTCTGATGTACTATGTCTTTACTGACCCAATGATAGTACCCTTCTGATGTACTATGTCTTTACTGACCCAATGATAGTAACCTTCTGATGTACTATGTCTTTACTGACCCAATGATAGTAACCTTCTGATGTACTATGTCTTTACTGACCCAATGATCGTACCCTTCTGATGTACTATGTCTTTACTGACCCAATGATAGTACCCTTCTGATGTACTATGTCTTTACTGACCCAATGATAGTACCCTTCTGATGTACTATGTCTTTACTGACCCAATGATTGTACCCTTCTGATGTACTTTGTCCAATAAACGTGTCATTGATATTAGGTCGAGCTAAAAATAACAAACTGTGTCAATGTCGTGTTCAAATATGTCCTAAATAACTCGATGGTCGCAGTAATCGTTGGCTAATGGTCCTGTACCCCGTGACCAGCCAACCATGAATGTCGTTTGCACTTCACTGACAGCACGATATGCATAATTTGTTTTTCATCCTACTCAAACCTCAGTTCTAGTTTTTAAACTTTCCGTGGTCGGTGGTTCTCATGTTGTTTTCTTTACTTATAATCCCGTCCAAGGAACCCAGCTTTAACATAACAGTGAAGGGCACCTTGTCTCTGGAGTGGGGCACATTGTCTCTAGTGTGGGGCACATTATCTCTAGTGTGGGGCACCTTGTCTATAGTGCGGGGCACCTTGTCTATAGTGTGGGGCACCATGTCTATAGTGTAGGGCTCCTTGTCTATAGTGTGGGGCACATTATCTCTAGTGTTGGGCACCTTGCCTATAGTGTGGGGCACCGTGTCGATAATGTAGGGCAACTTGTCTATAGTGTGGGGCTCCTTCTCTCTAGTGTGGGGCAACGTGTCTACAATGTTGGGCACCTTGTCTCTGGTGTGGGGCACCTGTTCTATTGTATAGAGCAGTGCTTCTCAAAGTGGTGGTCCGCGGACCGTACCGGTCTGTGGACCATGCGACGCCGGTCCGCAGAAGTTATCAAGCAAGGACAGAACAATATAATTATAATCCTCCATTTGCAACCATTAATACTAATCCTAAAGAATGTGTAAATTTTCGACAATAAGCACATAAAATGAAGCAACTAAAATAAAACAAATTACATTTCGTCACCACGTCAGTACATGTAAAATAGCGCATGGTCCCTGGAGCAATGAAAAAATCCCTGCCGGTCCGCCACATTAAAAAGTTTGAAAAGCACTGGTATAGAGTACATTGCATGTTTAACCAAGTTAAATTTTTACTTATCGATCTGACCCAATTAAATCAAAATCATTTTAACAACTGTATGAGCCGTGTGCTGTTTCATAGGACATGGGACATAGAACAACATCGACACTATAGGACAACATGGACACTATAGGACAACATGGTCGCTATAGGACAACATGGATACTATGGGACAACATGGACACTAGGACAACAATGACACTATAGGACAACATGGTCACTGTATGACAACATGGTCACTATAGGACAACATGGTCACTGTAGGACAACATGGTCACTATAGGACAACATGGTCACTGTAGGACAACATGGTCACTGTATGAAAACATGGTCACTATAGGACAACATGGTCACTATGGGACAACATGGACAATGGACTGTATAGGGCAACATGGACACTATAGACAACATGGACACTATAGACAACATGGACACTATAGGAAAATATGATCACTGTAGGACAACATGGACACTATAGACAACATGGACTGTATAGGACAACATGGACACTATAGACAACATGGACACTCTAGACAACATGAACACTATAGGACAATATGATCACTGTAGGACAACATGGACACTATAGACAACATGGACTGTATAGGACAACATGGACACTATAGACAACATGGACACTATAGACAACATGGACTGTATAGGACAACATGGACACTATAGACAACATGGACACTATAGACAACATGGAGTGTTTGACAACTCTTTGGAAACACTAAGACAAGGGTCGGCAAACAGAGGTAAATTACCCCATTTGGGGTAAAGAGGGAATTCTTGGGGGTAACGGAGACTAATTGGGACATATAAAATCCACTAAATATATTTAAAAACCGCCATGTATACGTCATGTCTACGTGTTCGCTTTAAAGATATGACCACTACTAAAGTTTTCCTTCTAGAAAACACATTCTATAAATGCAAGTAAATTCTTTGCTATTCAGCTGGATAAGACCACTGATGTCATTAGTAATGAGTAGCTTATGGCCAGGGCTGGTCTTAGCAATTGTGGGGCCCTATGCGGCTTAGTATGCGAAACAGATTGCGCGGGGCCGAATTTGGGTAGGGATAAGGAATTGGATAATAAGTGAAAATTAAGATAGGTGGGGCCTATAAAAGTGCGGGGCCCAGTGCCAGGGGTTTAATTTTACGTTTCAAGATTTGAAGGAAGGATACAACATACAAACATTGTGACTTAAATAAAAGCGTGTTAAATAGGAAGACTGTATTGCTGTGTCCGTTGATGGAGTTCCAACTATGTTGGGTAGTGTACGTGGTTTTTCGGCTTTCGCAAGAGGGAGAGGAATCCAAAAATTGAGTTAACCTCTATATGATCCATCGTCACGCTCTGATTGTGAAACATAAATTGGAGGTCGTCATCCAAGATATCATCCATATTGTAAATTTCATTGAAGGACATCCACTGCCAACACGACTGTTACGTGATTTATGTGAAGATGGTGAGCCTCAATATAAAGGCCTATTGTATCACAACCAGGTACGGACGTGATTTATGTAAAGATGGTGAGCCTCAATATAAAGGCCTATTGTATCACAATCAGGTATGGACGTGATTTATGTAAAGATGGTGAGCCTCAATATAAAGGCCTATTGTATCACAACCAGGTATGGACGTGATTTATGTAAAGATGGTGAGCCTCAATATAAAGGCCTATTGTATCACAACCAGGTATGGATGTGATTTATGTGAAGATGGTGAGCCTCAATATAAAGGCCTATTGTATCACAACCAGGTACGGACGTGATTTATGTAAAGATGGTGAGCCTCAATATAAAGGACTATTGTATCACCACCAGGTATGGACGTGATTTATGTAAAGATGGTGAGCCTCAATATAAAGGCCTATTGTATCACAACCAGGTACGGACGTGATTTATGTAAAGATGGTGAGCCTCAATATAAAGGCCTATTGTATCACAACCAGGTATGGACGTGATTTATGTAAAGATGGTGGGCCTCAATATAAAGGCCTATTGTATCACAACCAGGTATGGACTTGATTTATGTAAAGATGGTGAGCCTCAATATAAAGGCCTATTGTATCACAACCAGGTATGGACTTGATTTATGTAAAGATGGTGAGCCTCAATATAAACGCCTATTGTATCACAACCAGGCATGGACGTGATTTATGTAAAGATGGTGAGCCTCGATATAAAGGCCTATTGTATCACAACGAGGTATGGACGTGATTTATGTAAAGATGATGAGCCTCAATATAAAGGCCTATTGTATCACAACCAGGTATGGACGTGATTTATGTAAAGATGATGAGCCTCAATATAAAGGCATATTGTATCACACCGAGGTATGGACGTGATTTATGTAAAGATGGTGAGCCTCAATATAAAGGCCTATTGTATCACAACCAGGTATGGACGTGATTTATGTAAAGATGATGAGCCTCGATATAAAGGCCTATTGTATCACACCGAGGTATGGACGTGATTTATGTAAAGATGGTGAGCCTCGATATAAAGGCCTATTGTATCACAACGAGGTATGGACGTGATTTATGTAAAGATGATGAGCCTCAATATAAAGGCCTATTGTATCACAACCAGGTATGGATGTGATTTATGTAAAAGATGGTGAGCCTCGATATAAAGGCCTATTGTATCACAACGAGGTATGGACGTGATTTATGTAAAGATGATGAGCCTCAATATAAAGGCCTATTGTATCACAACCAGGTATGGACGTGATTTATGTAAAGATGATGAGCCTCAATATAAAGGCCTATTGTACCACAACCAGGTATGGACGTGATTTATGTAAAGATGATGAGCCTCAATATAAAGGCCTATTGTATCACAACAAGGTATGGACGTGATTTATGTAAAGATGATGAGCCTCAATATAAAGGCCTATTGTATCACACCGAGGTATGGACGTGATTTATGTAAAGATGATGAGCCTCAATATAAAGGCCTATTGTACCACAACCAGGTATGGACGTGATTTATGTAAAGATGATGAGCCTCAATATAAAGGCCTATTGTATCACAACGAGGTATGAACGTGATTTATGTAAAGATGATGAGCCTCAATATAAAGGCCCATTGTATCACAAGGAGGTATGGACGTGATTTATGTAAAGATGGTGAGCCTCGATATAAAGGCCTATTGTATCACAACGAGGTATGGACGTGATTTATGTAAAGATGATGAGCCTCAATATAAAGGCCTATTGTACCACACCGATGTATGGACGTGATTTATGTAAAGATGATGAGCCTCAATATAAAGGCCTATTGTATCACAACGAGGTATGGACGTGATTTATGTAAAGATGATGAGCCTCAATATAAAGGCCTATTGTATCACAACCAGGTATGGACTTGATTTATGTAAAGATGATGAGCCTCAATATAAAGGCCTATTGTACCACACCGAGGTATGGACGTGATTTATGTAAAGATGATGAGCCTCAATATAAAGGCCTATTGTATCACAACGAGGTATGGACGTGATTTATGTAAAGATGATGAGCCTCAATATAAAGGCCTATTGTATCACAACGAGGTATGGACGTGATTTATGTAAAGATGATGAGCCTCGATATAAAGGCCTATTGTATCACAACCAGGTATGGACGTGATTTATGTAAAGATGATGAGCCTCAATATAAAGGCCTATTGTATCACAACGAGGTATGGACGTGATTTATGTAAAGATGATGAGCCTCAATATAAAGGCCTATTGTATCACAACCAGGTATGGACGTGATTTATGTAAAGATGGTGGGCCTCGATATAAAGGCCTATTGTATGATGAGCCTCCATATAAAGGACTATTGTATGATGAGCCTCCATATAAAGGCCTATTGTATTATGAGCCTCCATATAAAGGCCTATTGTATTATGAGCCTCCATATAAAGGACTATTGTATGGTGAGCCTCGATATAAAGGCCTATTGTATGATGAGCCTCAATATAAAGGCCTATTGTATGATGAGCCTCAATATAAAGGCCTATTGTATGTTGAGCCTCAATATAAAGGCCTATTGTATGATGAGCCTCAATATAAAGGCCTATTGTATGATGAGCCTCAATATAAAGGCCTATTGTATGGTGAGCCTCGATATAAAGGCCTATTGTATGGTGAGCCTCGATATAAAGGCCTATTGTATGATGAGCCTCAATATAAAGGCCTATTGTATGATGAGCCTCAATATAAAGGCCTATTGTATGATGAGCCTCAATATAAAGGCCTATTGTATGATGAGCCTCAATATAAAGGACTATTGTATGATGAGCCTCAATATAAAGGCCTATTGTATGATGAGCCTCAATATAAAGGACTATTGTATGATGAGCCTCAATATAAAGGCCTATTGTATGATGAGCCTCAATATAAAGGACTATTGTATGATGAGCCTCAATATAAAGGCCTATTGTATGATGAGCCTCAATATAAAGGACTATTGTATGATGAGCCTCAATATAAAGGCCTATTGTATGATGAGCCTCAATATAAAGGCCTATAGTATGATGAGCCTCAATATAAAGGCCTATTGTATGATGAGCCTCAATATAAAGGCCTATTGTATGATGAGCCTCAATATAACGGACTATTGTATGATGAGCCTCAATATAAAGGCCTATTGTATGATGAGCCTCAATATAAAGGACTATTGTATGATGAGCCTCAATATAAAGGCCTATTGTATGATGAGCCTCAATATAAAGGACTATTGTATGATGAGCCTCAATATAAAGGACTATTGTATGATGAGCCTCAATATAAAGGACTATTGTATGATGAGCCTCAATATAAAGGACTATTGTATGATGAGCCTCAATATAAAGGACTATTGTATGATGAGCCTCAATATAAAGGCCTATTGTATGATGAGCCTCAATATAAAGGCCTATTGTATGATGAGCCTCAATATAAAGGCCTATTGTATGATGAGCCTCAATATAAAGGCCTATTGTATGATGAGCCTCAATATAAAGGCCTATTGTATGATGAGCCTCAATATAAAGGCCTATTGTATGATGAGCCTCCAATATAAAGGCCTATTGTATGATGAGCCTCCAATATAAAGGCCTATTGTATGATGAGCCTCAATATAAAGGCCTATTGTATGATGAGCCTCAATATAAAGGCCTATTGTATGATGAGCCTCAATATAAAGGCCTATTGTATGATGAGCCTCAATATAAAGGCCTATTGTATGATGAGCCTCAATATAAAGGCCTATTGTATGATGAGCCTCCAATATAAAGGCCTATTGTATGATGAGCCTCCAATATAAAGGCCTATTGTATGATGAGCCTCCATTATAAAGGCCTATTGTATGATGAGCCTCCAATATAAAGGCCTATTGTATGATGAGCCTCAATATAAAGGACTATTGTATGATGAGCCTCAATATAAAGGCCTATTGTATGATGAGCCTCAATATAAAGGCCTATTGTATGATGAGCCTCAATATAAAGGACTATTGTATGATGAGCCTCAATATAAAGGCCTATTGTATGATGAGCCTCCAATATAAAGGCCTATTGTATGATGAGCCTCAATATAAAGGCCTATTGTATGATGAGCCTCAATATAAAGGCCTATTGTATGATGAGCCTCAATATAAAGGCCTATTGTATGATGAGCCTCAATATAAAGGCCTATTGTATGATGAGCCTCAATATAAAGGCCTATTGTATGATGAGCCTCCAATATAAAGGCCTATTGTATGATGAGCCTCCAATATAAAGGCCTATTGTATGATGAGCCTCCAATATAAAGGCCTATTGTATGATGAGCCTCCAATATAAAGGCCTATTGTATGATGAGCCTCAATATAAAGGACTATTGTATGATGAGCCTCAATATAAAGGCCTATTGTATGATGAGCCTCAATATAAAGGACTATTGTATGATGAGCCTCAATATAAAGGACTATTGTATCACACCGAGGTACGGGTGCCTTCATTCGGAATGTTGTGAACAGATAGTGGGCATTGGAAGAGAAACTTCAAAAATTTCTGCCTGGTCAATAGCATGCTGCCCTAGCATAGAAGTTTACGGACTGTTATTGGGGTGCATATATCGCAAACTTGGCTGATATTTATGACCTTGTAAATGTGTTTAAATAGCTGGGGAAAATATCAGTATAATCTCAGTCAGAGAAAATTTTACAGTATTTAGATTAAAGCTTTCATATTGAAAAAAAAAGAACTGAATGAAACAAGGTGGCAACATTTTCAAAGTTGGCCTTGTACTTGGAAGATTGTAAATAAAACTTTTGACGGCATCAAAGAATTAGTTATCAGACATCTTACCTAGATCAGAGAGCGATTCACAGTTTACTTTCCAGTTATGGATTGGAGTAAAGTCAGTAGGATTGTAGACCCCTTTCGGTGTGACATTGCGGTAGTACCACATGACCCTCATGGGTGGCAGAGGCACTCATTGAACTTCAAGTCAATAATGAGGCAAGTTTTGAATGTGTCAATGAGGCAAGTATTGAATGTGTCAATGAGGCAAGTATTGAATGTGTCAATAATGAGGCAAGTTTTGAATGTGTCAATGAGGCAAGTATTGAATGTGTCAATAATGAGGCAAGTCTTGGATGTGTCAATGAGGCAATTATTGAATGTGTCAATGAGGCAATTATTGAATGTGTCAATGAGGCAATTATTGAATTTGCAAACAACGCCGTTCTGACTCATTGTTGAATGTCAAATGCTGCACAGGTTTTCAACATTGAACTTGAACAAATGGACCTCTGTCAACATTGAACAAATGGACATCTGTCAACATTGAACAAATGGACCTCTGTCAACATTGAACAAATGGACCTCTGTCAACATTGAACAAATGGACCTCTGTCAACATTGATTTTCTACTCTAGTGATCAATTTAAAAAAAAGCTGCGAAATCGTTTGGACCCTAAAGGCAGTATCTAACTTGCCCTGACATCAAAAATCCAAAATTTCGATGGAATTGTTCAAGATGTTTTGTGTTTATCCGACTATGTCCGATTTCTCATTTTAATAGAATGGCCAGTGCCGTTAAGCCCATATCTGTTCTAACCATTACAATCGACTGTAAACTTTATAATGGTATCAAATAAATTCCCCCTGAAATATAATTCCTCCGTGTCGTTTAGAATTTAGATTTAAAATATCTACACATAATCCTTTTTAATTTCATTTTAAGACACTAAGACATCTCAGGCTTTTAAAACTCACTAGATTCAATTTCAGACCCTTGGGCGGTGCTGATGGGTGGGGGGGGGGAGGTTACAACGCTCCCCCAAACCCCCGAGTCGTGCAGGCAGGACCTGCGCCTTCGGGGGTAACGTCAACATAAACTTTTATTTTTTGGGGTAATGAGTAAAAAAGTTCGCCGACCCCTGCACTAAGACACGAAAGGTTTAAATGTTACCTCCCCTTTGAACACTCACCGCCTGAAAACGTTGAACTTCGGAATTGTGCCGGGTCGCCTTACTTCGGTGACGTAAAATCTTATCAGGAGATTTTGGAGGTCGAACACATGGGGTTGGGGGTGGGGTACACTAAACTGCCTGCTGGCCGCTGGCGTCAACAGGTCCACGGGTAGTTATATTTGTGTGTGTGTGGGGGGGGGGTCCGTTTTCTATTATATTTGTTAAGAATGATGTGTGGTCATGGGAGGGGGTGCGGTGGTTATGGTAGGGGGGTGTGGTTGGGAGGGGGTGTGGTGGTCATGGGAGGGGGTGTGTTGGGAGTGGTGGTCATGGGAGGGGGTGGGTGTCAGGGTGGGTGTGGTGGTCATGGGAGGGGTGTGGTGGTCATGGGAGGGGGTGAGGTGGTCATGGGAGGGGTTGTGGTGGTCATGGGAGGGGGTGTGGTGGTCATGGGAGGGGGTGTGGTGGTCATGGGAGGGGGTGAGGTGGTCATGGGAGGGGGTGTGGTGGTCATGGGAGGGGTGTGGTGGTCATGGGAGGATGTGAGGGGGACAGTGCACATGTCACATGTCATTAGTTAATACTGATACTTGGCATTTAAAAACTGGTCATTTATTTATTGATTGACTTCTCTCGAAATGTTTCACTTTCACTTATGATTGTAAACAGTTTGGTGACAGGTGTACTCAGGGCAATGTTCCAATAATGATTGTACACAGTTTGGTGACAGGTGTACTCAGGGCAATGTTCCCCTTATGATTGTACACAGTTTGGTTACAGGTGTACACAGTTTGGGGACAGGTGTACACAGTTTGGTGACAGGTGTACACAGTTTGGTGACAGGTGTACTCAGGGCAATGTTCCACTTATGATTGTACACAGTTTGGTGACAGGTGTACTCAGGGCAATGTTCCACTTATGATTGTACACAGTTTGGTGACAGGTGTACTCAGGGCAATGTTCCACTTATGATTGTACACAGTTTGGTGACAGGTGTACTCAGGGCAATGTTCCACTTATGATTGTACACAGTTTGGTGACAGGTGTACACAGTTTGGTGACAGGTGTACTCAGGGCAATGTTCCACTTCATTTTAAGCTGTGCGGCTGCGCAGATATCTTACCGATATATTTTAGAATACATCGCAGCAAATTATATGTAATACTAGATACGACCCGCGGCGTAGCATACGCCGCTGACTTGCTCATCATAGACAGTGCAAAGAACGCTGTGGGGCCCATGGCTAGTAACTGACACAAACAGCAGCACGTAAACAGCGAGTAACACGGGGAGATGCGCACTGAGGTTGTTGTTACCCGCCCCCCCCCTTTTACTACTACCATCCCTTAAACATAAAATGTGATTGGCCGACCCTAGCGAGGATTATTCATGTTTAAGATTGTTAATTGCCTGTTGTTGTTTTCTTTTGGCAAACTGATTACCGATTATGTAACTCCGATTTTAAACCGATTATCGTTTTGTAGCTGATTCATAGAAATTAGGGGTGTACCGGATTTCGCCTACGGCTCCGGCAAATCCGGAATCCGGCCAAATTTACAAATACGGCTCTGGCAGAAATTTGCTTCATAAATCCGGCTTGCCGGTTTTGCTATAAAATATATATGAATAATAGCTCCGGCTAATCTGGAATTCGGCAATTTTAAAAAATCCGGCTTCGGCTCCGGCCGGATTTCACTTCATAAATCCGGCCGAATGAAATTCGATTATCGGTTTGTGAAATTTAAAAACCGATTGTCGCTTTCAAATCCGATTATTGTTTAACAGACTTAGTCATTTTGGAAAAAGGGGGCAAAGAACGGGCAGAAACAAACATTGTTAAAAATTATTTAACAATTTTTTTCCCCGCTGAGGTTTGATCCCAAGACTTTCCACGTGCAAGGCGGACGTGATAACCACTACACTACGAATCACATGTTATTCTGTGAAGGAAAAACGCGACTGAACGGCAACTGAACACAAGAAGCTTTGTTGTCACCTACAACCCCCCCCCTTTTTTTTAAATCCCTTATATTAACTTCGCGGCCGTCTCATCATCTCATCATCTCATGGGCTGGGCGGGCGGAAAAAGAAAAGTCGAAAATGACCCACTTCCAGTGATCCGATCGAGCTGAAATTTGGCACACGGACCCGACTCACCTAACAATGCATCGTATCAAAATTTCAGATCGATCGATCGTACCGTAATTAAATTAATGCATTTTTAGTTTATCCTTATATGAGGTATGTAATTTAAATTCACTGTTGGTTTTTGTTTTTTTCTTCCACTTCCACGTGAGTTTGAGTTGACGCCGACCGTCGTGCCGACACCCCCTCACATCCCACCCCCATTTATTAAAGACAAGGGACATCACTCGGTGTCAGTTTGTAAATGTTTGAAAATAATCAATACTGTTAGTTATGTCTCATATATAAGGGATTTATAGTCAAAAACTTTGTTTTTGTGGGTTTGTTTATTTCTTCTTTTCATCCCACCACGCTTGCCAACTGTGATTTTTCGACCCCAGCCAGGGTCATTCGTCTTGCTCATTTGAACATGGTCGTTTAGGAGAAATATATCTATATATAGATACTGCACACAAAATAGATGATGTGCAGCTTTTCACATGGATTTTTATTTTACTTTTGCAAACATGAAAAACGAACTTAATGGGCATCATTGTCTCAGGGCCTTAAACGCAATTGGGAACGATATCTTCTACGTGTGTGAAGGCGTGCGGAGATTTTTGTGTGTGGTTGTGTGGAGGATGGTTGGGGAACCTCACTGGGAATCAATTGACGGACTCTGACCATGTACTCACTACCATATAGCGTCTGTAACAGATAAGATAAGATAAATGAAAGTTCAAATTTAAAAAAAATCAGGATTGAATGAAAATACCGTAAATGCCGAAGAAAAATCAACTTAAAATGTCAGATCATCGATCTATCGAGTCTAATACGCCCCTCACAATTTCACGATCTAAGCCCCCCCCTCCCCTTTATACCACCATCTAAGTAGAGTCTTGGTAGACTATCTGCCCCTCCCCCCCCCCTTTTCCCCACGATAATACAAGCCGTGATCATGATGTCCTAATTCCACATCGGCGCCAAGGGGAGGTCAACATGGAAATAGGCCGCACCACAAGAAGCAGAAATCAATAAGAGGAGGTCGTGAAGCAAAAGGTCAAGGACAAGGTGGGGTCACGCCTTTCCTTTATCTTTTAAAACAAACTTTAGGACTTTAGTTTGAGGACCTTAACAGCTCGTGGATGGATGAATGGATGGGGCTTTTCGTGAGACCTGCTGAGATGCCACGTTGACTTCTGCTTCAATGAAACTCAATTTGAATCCTTTTGACAGCGTCTGGGCCGTTGAGAAAAAGGGGCGGGTAGGGAAGCTCAGATCTACTTTTGAATATGATGACGTCATTTCAACCATTATTTTATAAACTGCGTTAAGTGAAGAGTTAAAAGATTGCAATTATAATACTGAACATTTGAACCAAAAATAAATAAATATATAAGTTATAATTTTAAAAATACTTACAAAAAATAGAAAATCCTGAACAAGTTTGAGCAAAGAAAGACTGCATAGACTCTCATAGAGCCCTAAATGTAGACACACAGATTAGAGTTGAATTAGACGAACTTCTCTGAATGTCGGTAATTGTGGCACAGACTTTCTCTGTGTGATGCAAAGTAACGGAGTTTGATATTTAGATAATATTATGCGCGGGAATATTTTTATTTTATTGTATCCCAGTGGAGTCCGCGCTGAGAAACCACACCATATTGTATAGAGTAGGACTGCAATAAAACTTTTGAATAACATACAAGATACACATACGATTTTTTATCAAAACAATAATTAAATCTTGTTAATGTCACTTAAACTGTTGTGTTAAGGCTGTTGAGCATAGCGGGGGTGGGGGAGGCGGATAGCATTCATTACTTTACTTAGATCACGCTTTTTTATGAAAGCAGGGGCCCCTTAGTCACAGTGTTACTAGCCATGGGCCCCTTAGTCATACTGTTACTAGCCATGGGCCCCTTAGTCATACTGTTACTAGCCATGGGCCCCTTAGTCACACTGTTACTAGCCATGGGTCCCTTAGTCAGACTGTTACTAGCCATGGGTCCCTTAGTCACACTGTTACTAGCCATGGGCCCCTTAGTCATACTGTTACTAGCTATGGGCCCCTTAGTCACACTGTTACTAGCCATGGGTCCCTTAGTCACACAGTTACTAGCAATTGGCCCCTTAGTCACACTGTTACTAGCTATGGGCCCCTTAGTCACACTGTTACTAGCCATGGGCCCCTTAGTCACACAGTTACTAGCAATTGGCCCCTTAGTCACTCTGTTACTAGCTATGGGCCCCTTAGTCACACTGTTACTAGCCATGGGCCCCTTAGTCACACTGTTACTAGGCATGGGCCCCTTAGTCATACTGTTACTAGCCATGGGCCCCTTAGTCACACTGTTACTAGCAATTGGCCCCTTAGTCACACCGTTACTAGCCATGGGCCGCTTAGTCACACCGTTACTAGCCATGGGCCCCTTAGTCACACTGTTACTAGCCATGGTCCCCTTCGTCACACTGTTACTAGCCATGGGTCCCTTAGTCACACCGTTACTAGCAATAGGCCCCTTAGTCACACCGTTACTAGCCATGGGCCCCTTAGTCACACCATTACTAGCCATGGGCCCCTTAGTCACACTGTTACTAGCCATGGTCCCCTTAGTCACACTGTTACTAGCCATGGGCCCCTTAGTCATACTGTTACTTGCCATGGGCCCCTTAGTCACACTGTTACTAGCCATGGGCCCCTTAGTCACACTGTTACTAGCCATGGGCCCCTTAGTCACACTGTTACTAGCCATGGGCCCCTTAGTCTCACTGTTACTAGCCATGGGCCCCTTAGTCACACTGTTACTAGCCATGGGCTCCTTAGTCACACTGTTACTAGCCATGGGCCCCTTAGTCACACTGTTACTAGCCATGGGTTCCTTAGTCACACTGTTACTAGCCATGGGTTCCTTAGTCACACTGTGACTAGACATGGGCCCCTTAGTCACACTGTTACTAGCCATGGGCCCCTTAGTCACACTGTTACTAGCCATGGGTCCCTTTGATAGTCAGCTTAAAGCCATTGGTCCAGATGCGTAGCTCTAATATTTTGTACCTGTAGACAAACGCACCCCGTCACCATTTCATACGCACCTGACATTTCTAGTTACTCACATACTAGCTTTAGGGCACCTCTGCCAGTCATATAAATGCGGCCCTACTGATAGTGGATGATTTGAATTCTTGCAATAAAGTTTCCTATAATTGTAATCCCTTTAAGAGAGCTACCACCCCACCCACCCCGCCTTTTCTGCCCCAAGACGTAGCTAGTTAGCGACCCCCAGCAACTCGTGTACAATGTTTTGTATACACAGCCTGCACTGACTATTGATAAACTGACAGCTGGCTGTCATGTGCCTGGCTTGACGGATTGATCTTACGTCAATGAATGTCACAGTGACCTGCCATGGCTGATTCTTTTTCTTACAAACGTGGAAATAAAACAAAATGTCTTATTTTCTTCTTGTTGTTGGAAAGGACGTTCGTTCATAGTTCATTTCATTTGTGCTCAACTGCGCATGTCAGTGGTGCACTAGTGCGTTCACCAATCTGTTACCTCAGCATGTTACAGTGGAAATATGTACCGACAGTGGCGTCACTAGGGGGGGCGGGCCGCCCCGGGTGACACCCATCAGGGGGTGACACCCGAGCCTAAAATTTTACTGTGTACGATTTTATGTCCGAAAACAAAAGATGACAAATTGTTTAATCTAGAAAGAAATTAAGAAACACAATGAAATACGTTAAACGCGAAAATTCTTATTTAAAAAAATATCAGTTTACTTGCAATAATAAAACAGTCCCAACACACGAACAACATTAAAACAAATTAGGAAAAAAAGAAAAGAAATAGTCGCAGCAGAGAGTATCTTTAAAAAAGGCTGGAATGAAAGAGGCAGTGTTTTCTGTTTTAAAAGATATAAAGCCATTTGGGCTTGGACACACTGACAGCATGAACGAATCCCACCTCACGACTCTGGGGTGGGGGGAAAACGATTTTTTATCACCCCCCCCCCAAGAAAAAAAATCAAAAGATGGGTTTTCTTTGTTGATGTTTTTCTTGAGGAAAAATATGATTTCAATGTCTTTGAGTTATTATTTTTTAAATATATTTATTAAAGGCGTGAAAGCATATATATGCATGTTTATATACATGTAGTCCTCCGGTTACGACGGTCCCATCCCGACTTACGCTGTTTAGTGCTTACGAACGCGCCCCCATAAAGAATATTATTACGCGTTATTCCATTTTAAAAAAAAATATTGAGGTAACAAATTGTTTCTCTCTATTTGAAATAACAAACATTATTGAAAAATATGTATGATTATTATTTCAACCTACAACTTTCGTTTGCGAATTTTTCAAATGGCGAAGTTTTCAATCAAGTCAATAAAGCTGAGTAAGCTTACAAGTTCCTTTTCAATGCTCATTAGAGGGAGCATATTCAGTCTTTTTCGTCCCATGCAAATTCTAACTCATTATATATTCTTTTCACCTTTGAAAAGGATCGCTCTTAGCTGCAGTTTGATGTCATCATTGAAAGATAGATGCGAAGTGCGATGTGTACATTTGTAAAGGACTTTGTGAAATATAGCTCATTCAAAAGCAGCAAAATTTTTAGCTCTGTGCAAGTTTTTGAGTTTCGCTTTGTGCTAATTCCTTTTCCTTACCCTGAGCCTGGGGCTGGACAATAACTTTTTTAAGAGTTCTGAAAATTGGACTAATTCTGAAGGTAAGCAGTCTTCGAAATCACTCATGAACCTACATGTGGAAGAAAATCAGAAGCCCCGAGCCTAATGCTCTTTATGGGTCTTCCCGGAAGACCCCCTTAGCCATCTGGGCACCAAAGGGACGTAACAGCCGAGGACCAAAAAAAAAGCGGTCGCTTCTGAAGCGGGCACCTGGGCATCCAGGACATAGAGTCGAAGATGCCTCCCAACTAAGTTTCCCTCACAAGGAGGTGGTGGAATTTCCTACTACGACCACTACCACTTTGGCGCCATCCCGGCAAAGCACACGGTTCTCCATGGTTAGGACCGCCGCAGACCGGGGGATCATCAAAGACCTACCTAGGGTGCAGCCCCCACTGGAAGGTTTCCTCAGAGCTGGCGTCCAATGCGTTCTTCGCGGCACTTTTTGCTAATCCGTACTGGCACTCCTGGCCCTAAACCGGCACCGCTCGATGGCGTTGCTAGTAAATTGAGGGGGACGAAACGTTTGCTTCGGATTTACCCGACCCCTTCTTCGAAATCACTTGAATGTTCTTCCATTAACTTGGCTGCTGCCCATCGGGTGGCGAAAGTGTTGAGCTCAGTTAGTTTTGTAAGAAAGCCAAATTTCTCATGGATGTATTTATAAGCCCCTAACCAATGTTGTACAGCTTAATAAAGTTTGTCAATGATTACCAGAAATACCTCAATCTTGAATTTTTGTCTTGAGGAGAATACTGTTTTGTTGATGTCTCTTTATCAAACTGACTTTGTCTTCATAGGAATAAAATTAAGAATGCTATTTTTTAACAAACTCAATGAGAGACTTCCTTTCTAAAAATTTTCCCCCCAAATTTCATGTAAAATAGCGACTTCCAGTTGTTCAATTTCCTTTAGAAATCCTTCTTCTTCAAGTCGGCAGTCACGTGGCTGATTTTCATTCGTTGCTATAATAATTCTTCCAGTGCTTCGATATTCTCATGGTATGAGTTATTAACAGACCTTACAGCATCATGTCAGGCTGACCATCTTGTGTCAGACAAGGCTTTGTTAGCATGTATCAATTTCATATGTTTTTGAAGTACCTGTCAACGATGAGTAGATGCAACAAGTCGGGTATAAAGATTTTGCAGAACACAACAAAATCTGACCGCAGTAGGACAACCTGCTGATCTTTTCCCAACCAAATTAAAGGAATGAGCTGTGCACGGCACATAATGAGCTACAATGCACTTCTCACGAAGAATAGCCTGGTTTCCGATATACTTCCTACTCATTTACAGCATTGCCGTATGACTGTCCAAGGCACTTTCAGGGATTCGTAAAAACATAATGGCCTGCATCTTTATTATACACTATAATTCATAAAAATTTTGGGAGCCCTTAAATTATTGGGGGCTTTAGCCCGTTCAGCACCCCCCCCCTTTTTTTTAATCGGTGATGTGGTATGAGAAGGGGGTGTTTAAGAAATATGACGTCACATCAAAAACGCGAAACTTTAAATAAAAGTTCCACTTACATATTTGATTGTTCACCATTTATTTAATTACGTTTTCAATGACTTCACACGTGTTACGATATTACAGTGCAGAATTACCCTAAATACATATTTAAATGACAAAAAATAATTTGCAACATGCTAATTTTTATTGAGAAAATACGGCTTGGCTGTCAATTCTTTGTGACGTCATATCGTAATAAGAAAAACCCGTAAAAAACCATGTTTTTGACTATCAATCCTTTATGTACGAGAAGTAATTAAAAGAATGTTCATTATAATACGCAGCGCCAGACCATCCAGAAATACAAAATTGCAGTTGTGTCGTAAAAACATGTTTAATATAATGCGTACCGATCAGGAATATGTTTATAAAAAGAGCTGTCAATAAAATACGCACCTTTTTGCGCGACAGAAAGGTTGTTCAATATAATACGCACCGCGACGCTCTATCTCAAAAAATAGCATGATACATAGGAATAAATAAAATAATCTAAAAAATCAATAATTTAATTACGGTACATGCGATCGATCTGAAATTTTGATACATTGTTTTTATCATCGGTACGAAACTGCCTGCAAAATTTCAGCTCGCTATCTTGCGAGCAAGTGGGTTAAAAATCGATCAAAAGTTTTGGCGACAAGCAAGCAAGCAAGCAAGGTCGGTCGGTCGGTCGGCCGCAGACACCACGAGTTAATATAAAGGATTTAATAAAACAAACCCGTAAAAACAAAGTTTTTGGCTATAAATCCCTTATATATGAGACATAACTAACAGTATTGATTATTTTCAAACATTTACAGACTGAATCTGTCTTAACTCAACTTTGCATCATAACCCTAGTGGGGTGGGGGGAGGGGTGGGTGGGGGGGGAGGGGTGGGTGGGGGGAGAGGGGAAAAGTCTGGTCACCGATTCGCTTGACCGAGCTCAGAGTGACACGTAAAATGTAAACAAAAGCGCACTGTCGTTTCGTTGGGTCGCCTCAATGCTCAAACTTTCACGTGGCAAAAAAAACAATAACAAATCGTGAATTTAAATTACATACCTCATATAAGGATAAACTAAAAATGCATTAATTTAATTACGGTACGTTCGATCGATCTGAAATTTTGATACGATGCATTGTTAGGTCAGACGGGTCCGTGTGCCAAATTTCAGTTCGATCGGATCATGGGAAGTGGGTCATTTTTGACTTCTGTTTTTCCGCCCGCCCGCCCGCCGAGCCCAAGACAGAGAGAGAGAGAGAGACGGCCGCGAAGTTAATATAAGGGATTTAATAAAACAAACCCGTAATAAAACAAACCCGTAAAAACAAAGTTTTTGACTATAAATCCCTTATATATGAGACATAACTAACAGTATTGATTATTTTCAAACATTTACAGACTGAATCTGTCTTAACTCAACTTTGCATCATAACCCTAGTGGGGTGGGGGGGGGGAGGGGTGGGTGGGGGGAGAGGGAAAAAGTCTGGTCACCGATTCGCTTGACCGAGCTCAGAGTGACACGTAAAATGTAAACAAAAGCGCACCGTCGTTTCGTTGGGTCGCCTCAATGCTCAAACTTTCACGTGGCAAAAAAACAATAACAAATCGTGAATTTAAATTACATACCTCATATAAGGATAAACTAAAAATGCATTAATTTAATTACGGTACGTTCGATCGATCTGAAATTTTGATACGATGCATTGTTAGGTCAGACGGGTCCGTGTGCCAAATTTCAGTTCGATCGGATCATGGGAAGTTGGTCATTTTTGACTTCTGTTTTTCCCCCCGCCCGCCCGCCGAGCCCAAGACAGAGAGAGAGAGAGAGAGAGAGAGAGAGAGACGGCCGCGAAGTTAATATAAGGGATTTAATAAAACAAACCCGTAAAAACAAAGTTTTTGACTATAAATCCCTTATATATGAGACATAACTAACAGTATTGATTATTTTAAAACATTTACAGACTGAATCTGTCTTAACTCAACTTTGCATCATAACCCTAGTGGGGGGAGGGGTGGGTGGGGGGGGGAGAGGGGAAAAGTCTGGTCACCGATTCGCTTGACCGAGCTCAGAGTGACACGTAAAATGTAAACAAAAGCGCACCGTCGTTTCGTTGGGTCGCCTCAATGCTCAAACTTTCACGTGGCAAAAAAACAATAACAAATCGTGAATTTAAATTACATACCTCATATAAGGATAAACTAAAAATGCATTAATTTAATTACGGTACGTTCGATCGATCTGAAATTTTGATACGATGCATTGTTAGGTCAGACGGGTCCGTGTGCCAAATTTCAGTTCGATCGGATCATGGGAAGTTGGTCATTTTTGACTTCTGTTTTTCCCCCCGCCCGCCCGCCGAGCCCAAGACAGAGAGAGAGAGAGAGAGAGAGAGACGGCCGCGAAGTTAATATAAGGGATTTAATAAAACAAACCCGTAAAAACAAAGTTTTTGACTATAAATCCCTTATATATGAGACATAACTAACAGTATTGATTATTTTAAAACATTTACAGACTGAATCTGTCTTAACTCAACTTTGCATCATAACCCTAGTGGGGGGGAGGGGTGGGTTGGGGGGAGAGGGGAAAAGTCTGGTCACCGATTCGCTTGACCGAGCTCAGAGTGACACGTAAAATGTAAACAAAAGCGCACCGTCGTTTCGTTGGGTCGCCTCAATGCTCAAACTTTCACGTGGCAAAAAAACAATAACAAATCGTGAATTTAAATTACATACCTCATATAAGGATAAACTAAAAATGCATTAATTTAATTACGGTACGTTCGATCGATCTGAAATTTTGATACGATGCATTGTTAGGTCAGACGGGTCCGTGTGCCAAATTTCAGTTCGATCGGATCATGGGAAGTGGGTCATTTTTGACTTCTGTTTTTCCGCCCGCCCGCCCGCCGAGCCCAAGACAGAGAGAGAGAGAGAGAGAGAGAGACGCCGGTGAAGTTAATATAAGGGATTTAAAAACAAAGTTTTTGACTATAAATCCCTTATATATGAGACATAACTAACAGTATTGATTATTTTCAAACATTTACAGACTGACACCGAGTGATGTCCCTTGTCTTTAATAAATGGGGGTAAGATGTGAGGGGGGTGTCGGCACGACGGTCGGCGTCAACACGACGGTCGGCGTCAACTCAAACTCACGTGGAACTGGCAGAAAAAAACAATAACAAACAGTGAATTTTGAATTACATACCTCATATAAGGATAAACTAAAAATGCTCTAATTTAATTACGGTACGTTCGATCGATCTGAAATTTTGATACGATGCATTGTTAGGTTAGACGGGTCCGTGTGCCAAATTTCAGTTTGATCGGATCATGGGAAGTGGGTCATTTTTGACTTCTGTTTTTCCGCCCGCCCGCCCGCCGAGCCCAAGACAGACAGAGAGAGAGAGACGGCCGCGAAGTTAATATAAGGGATTTAATAAAACAAACCCGTAAAAACAAAGTTTTTGAATATAAATCCCTTATATATGAGACATAACTAACAGTATTGATTATTTTCAAACATTTACAGACTGACACCGAGTGATGTCCCTTGTCTTTAATAAATGGGGGTGGGATGCGAGGGGGTGTCGGCACGACGGTCGGCGACAACACGACGGTCGGCGTCAACTCAAACTCACGTGGAACTGGGCAGAAAAAAAACAATAACAAACAGTGAATTTTGAATAACATACCTCATATAAGGATAAACTAAAAATGCTCTAATTTAATTATGGTACGTTCGATCGATCTGAAATTTTGATACAATGCATTGTTAGGTTAGACGGGTCCGTGTTCCAAATTTCAGTTCGATCGGATCATGGGAAGTGGGTCATTTTTGACTTCTGTTTTTCCGCCCGCCCGCCCGCCGAGCCCAAGACAGAGAGAGAGAGAGAGAGAGAGACGCCGGTGAAGTTAATATAAGGGATTTAAAAAGGGGATGGGGTCTAAGTTTTTGTGACAAAGTATGACGCTGGGGAAGGGTGGGGTAAAAATCAGCAACCTCGCGTGACGTCATTTATGGACGGCCCCTTCAGTCGTGAAGGGGTGACACCATGAGCTACCGCCCCGGGTGACACCAACCCTAGTGACGCCTCTGTGTACCGACACCATTTATTTGTATAACACAGCAAACATTAACGTACTTTGAACGAAAGATCATGAAGAGACTTGCTTTCAAGTTTTCGTGGACACTTCACCTAATAAAGCTTTTAAGTAAAATTTAGATGACATACGACATACGTGTACAATGTGAGATGTCTAATACATACGTGTACAATGTAAGATGTCTAATACATACGTGTACAATGTGAGATGTCTAATACATACGTGTACAATGTGAGATGTCTAGTACATACGTGTACAATGTGAGATGTCTAATACATACGTGTACAATGTGAGATGTCTAATACATACGTGTACAATGTGAGATGTCTAATACATACGTGTACAATGTGAGATGTCTAATACATACGTGTACAATGTGAGATGTCTAATACATACGTGTACAATGTGAGATGTCTAATACATACGTGTACAATGTGAGATGTCTAATACATACGTGTACAATGTGAGATGTCTTATGGAACTGGTTTTTGTCTGGGCGGACATTTCCATTGGGGTCTTCAACACGTTTGGTTAGATAGAATATGAGTGACTGGCAATTGACTGGTCAGTTTGATTACACTATCAGTGACTGGCAATGGACTGGTCAGTTTGATTACACTATCAGTGACTGGCAATGGACTGGTCAGTTTGATTACACTATCAGTGACTGGCCATGGACTGGTCAGTTTGATTACACTATCAGTGACTGGCCATGGACTGGTCAGTTTGATTACACGATCAGTGACTGGCAATGGACTGGTCAGTTTGATTACACTATCAGTGACTGGCAATGGACTGGTCAGTTTGATTACACTATCAGTGACTGGCAATGGACTGGTCAGTTTGATTACACTATCAGTGACTGGCAATGGACTGGTCAGTTTGATTACACTATCAGTGACTGGCAATGGACTGGTCAGTTTGATTACACTATCAGTGACTGGCCATGGACTGGTCAGTTTGATTACACTATCAGTGACTGGCCATGGACTGGTCAGTTTGATTACACGATCAGTGACTGGCAATGGACTGGTCAGTTTGATTACACTATCAGTGACTGGCAATGGACTGGTCAGTTTGATTACACTATCAGTGACTGGCAATGGACTGGTCAGTTTGATTACACTATCAGTGACTGGCAATGGACTGGTCAGTTTGATTACACTATCAGTGACTGGCAATGGACTGGTCAGTTTGATTACACTATCAGTGACTGGCCATGGACTGGTCAGTTTGATTACACTATCAGTGACTGGCAATTGACTGGTCAGTTTGATTACACTATCAGTGACTGGCAATGGACTGGTCAGTTTGATTACACTATCAGTGACTGGCAATGGACTGGTCAGTTTGATTACACTATCAGTGACTGGCAATGGACTGGTCAGTTTGATTACACTATCAGTGACTGGCAATGGACTGGTCAGTTTGATTACACTATCAGTGACTGGCCATGGACTGGTCAGTTTGATTACACTATCAGTGACTGGCAATGGACTGGTCAGTTTGATTACACTATCAGTGACTGGCAATGGACTGGTCAGTTTGATTACACTATCAGTGACTGGCCATGGACTGGTCAGTTTGATTACACTATCAGTGACTGGCAATGGACTGGTCAGTTTGATTACACTATCAGTGACTGGCAATTGACTGGTCAGTTTGATTACACTATCAGTGACTGGCAATGGACTGGTCAGTTTGATTACACTATCAGTGACTGGCAATTGACTGGTCAGTTTGATTACACTATCAGTGACTGGCAATGGACTGGTCAGTTTGATTACACTATCAGTGACTGGCAATTGACTGGTCAGTTTGATTACACTATCAGTGACTGGCAATGGACTGGTCAGTTTGATTACACTATCAGTGACTGGCAATTGACTGGTCAGTTTGATTACACTATCAGTGACTGGCCATGGACGAACAACTTAGATTTATTTGTTTGGATATTTACGCTATCAACTATAAAACAAAGACTTGATTGACAGTGAAGTAGAGCGGCACATTAGTGGTGATGTCACTTGAATAACCCATGGTATAGTAAGAAAAGGTTTAAGAGCATGCAGTTTGTAGGTCAAGGTCACATTTGCTGTCTTGATGATGTAATCAAATTAAAATTCATAATTTTTTTATTGTCTAGAAACAATTTTAGAATTCCAATTAAGCGTCAGGCATGTAGAAGACTCGAGACTGAGCTAAGACACAGTAGTAGTAGTATTAGTAGGCCTACGTATTCATTGACTTCTCACTGTTGACATAGTAGTAGTAGTATTAGTAGGCCTACGTATTCATTGACTTCTCACTGTTGACATAGTACTAGTAGTATTAGTAGGCCTACGTATTCATTGACTTCTCACTGTTGACATAGTACTAGTAGTATTAGTAGGCCTACGTATTCATTGACTTCTCACTGTTGACATAGTAGTAGTAGTATTAGTAGGCCTACGTATTCATTGACTTCTCACTGTTGACATCTGTTTCTGTAGCATTACCCGCACCCACCCCTTCTCTTTCTTTAGTGTTTCTCTTTTAGATAAGTCTCAGGAATCACTTGGTCAAGACACCAATAGCTACTAACAACTGATCCAATTATCTGTTAACCCTTAGACACCACTAGCTACTAACAACTGATCCAATTATCTGTTAACCCTTAGACACCACTAGCTACTAACAACTGATCCAATTATCTGTTAACCCTTAGACACCACTAGCTACTAACAACTGATCCAATTATCTGTTAACCCTTACACACCACTAGCTACTAACAACTGATCCAATTATCTGTTAACCCTTAGACACCACTAGCTACTAACAACTGATCCAATTATCTGTTAACCCTTACACACCACTAGCTACTAACAACTGATCCAATTATCTGTTAACCCTTACACACCACTAGCTACTAACAACTGATCCAATTATCTGTTAACCCTTACACACCACTAGCTACTAACAACTGATCCAATTATCTGTTAACCCTTAGACACCACAAACTAACAGCTGACCCAACTTAGATTTGTTTATTAACTTTCATCAACTGTATTTTAAATGATTTAAGTAGAGAAATTGAACCAAATTATGTGATGTCATCCACTCTGCTTGAAATCAGTTAATGTCACTCATGGTGCCATGTCATTTAGTGGTATGATGACACACATGGTACCATGTTATTTAGTGCTATGATGCCACACATGGTGCCATGACATTTAGTGCTATGATGCCACACATGGTGCCATGTCATTTAGTGGTATGATGACACACATGGTACAATTTTATTTAGTGCTATGATGCCACACATGGTGCCATGACATTTAGTGCGATGATGCCACACATGGTGCCACATTATTTAGTGCTATGATGCCACACATGGTGCCATGACATTTAGTGCATGATGCCACACATGGTGCCATGTCATTTAGTGCTATGATGCCACACATGGTGCCATGTCATTTAGTGATATGGTGCCATGTTATTTAGTGGTATGATGCCACACATGGTGCCATGTCATTTAGTGGTATGATGACACACATGGTGCCATGTCATTTAGTGGTATGATGACACACATGGTGCCATGTCATTTAGTGGTATGATGACACACATGGTGCCATGTCAGTTAGTGGTATGATGCCACACATGGTGCCATGTCATTTAGTGCTATGATGCCACACAAGGTGCCATGTCATTTAGTGCTATGATGCCACATATGGTGCCATGTCATTTAGTGCTATGATGGCACACATGTCATTTAGTGCTATGATGCCACATAATCATTAAAATGTTGATATAATATTCAGAGCCGGGGTCAGAAGCCAGGGGTTAATAACTGTCCACATTGCATGTTTTTCAGGTGCAAGTTCAGGGATTGGGGCTGCCACAGCTGAGCTATTTGCCAAGCTTGGCGCAAGTCTTGCACTGACAGGGCGCAATGCTGAAAACCTGCGGAAGATTGGAGACAAATGTGAACAAGCGAGCGGGAAAAAAGTGAGTTTAGAAATGATGGTTTGTGACAGAAATATTTGTAGGTCAATGTAGGGATCATGGGTTGTCACACTCTTGGTGATACTGCAGGGGTTGTCACACTCTTGGTGATACTGCAGGGGTTCTCACACTCTTGGTGATGCTGCAGGGGTTCTCACACTCTTGGTGATACTGCATGGGTTCTCACACTCTTGGTGACACATCAGGGGTTCTATCACGCTTGGTGACACTGCAGGGGTTCTCACACTCTTGGTGATACTGCAGGGGTTCTCACACTCTTGCTGATACTGCCCTTACAAATGAAGAATTAAATTAAATTAATTCTGGATTCCTACAAGCAATGAGTATATCTGCTTGAAAGTATTTTTCATTCAATAAATGTTTTGTTCCAGCTGTTAAATTAGGCAGAACAGAGCTGAGGCTCTTAGAGCTGAGGCTCTTAGAGCTGAGGCTCTTAGAGATGAAGCTTTTTATGGCCTCACAGTTACCCCCACCCACCCCCAGCTCTGTAAAGTGCAAATGATCCAATAAATCATTCAGTGTTTGCCAGATAGTAAGAACCCTCCAATTCATGAGTGGTCCTGGCTACTAAATACCTTGGTTTAAACTAGGACAAAGATTGAATAGTAGGTCAGAACTCTTACCTTTGCCAGGTAAAAGTTTATGTTTCAAAGATATTTTTAAAATAATTAACCTTGTTTCTTGTGGTGGCTAAACTTATCATTAATTATGTTGTTCCCTGTTAGCCAATCTTATTGACCGGGGATCTGACCATTGATGCTGACACAAAGAGAGTCTTTGAAGGAGCTGTGGATGGCTACAAGGGACAGTTGGATATCTTGGTAAGACTGATGGCTACAAGGGACAGTTGGATATCTTAGGGACAGTTGGATATCTTGGTAAGACTGATGGCTACAAGGGACAGTTGGATATCTTAGGGACAGTTGGATATCTTGGTAAGACTGACGGTTACAAGGGACAGTTGGATATCTTGGTAAGACTGATGGTTACAGGGGACAGTTGGATATCTTGGTAAGACTGATGGTTACAAGGGACAGTTGGATTATTTGGTAAGACTGATGGTTACAGGGGACAGTTGGATATCTTGGTAAGACTGATGGTTACAAGGGACAGTTGGATATCTTAGGGACAGTTGGATATCTTGGTAAGACTGATGGTTACATGGGACAGTTTGATATCTTGGTAAGACTGATGGTTACAAGGGACAGTTGGATATCTTAGGGACAGTTGGATATCTTGGTAAGACTGATGGTTACAGGGGACAGTTGGATATCTTAGGGACAGTTGGATATCTTGGTAAGACTGATGGTTACAGGGGACAGTTTGATATCTTGGTAAGACTGATGGTTACAGGTGACAGTTGGATATCTTAGGGACAGTTGAATATCTTGGTAAGACTGATGGTTACAAGGGACAGTTGAATATCTTAGGGACAGTTGGATATCTTGGTAAGACTGATGGTTACAGGTGACAGTTGGATATCTTAGGGACAGTTGAATATCTTGGTAAGACTGATGGTTACAAGGGACAGTTGAATATCTTGGTAAGACTGATGGTTACAAGGGACAGTTGGATATCTTGGTAAGACTGATGGTTACAGGGGACAGTTGGATATCTTGGTAAGACTGATGGTTACAGGGGACAGTTGTATATCTTGGTAAGACTGATGGTTACAGGGGAAAGTTGGATATCTTGGTAAGTGTTAAGTCTCTATGTTAGGTGGATTGTACCTTGCTCTCCGCTACACACAACATACACAAGAGATGACACAAGTCTGTGTAACGATGCAATGTTTATTCTACTATATACACTGTACAACTGGCTGTCTTGCCTTGACATCAATACTTATATATATAACTGCTGTATGCTCAAGCATGCCCTCGGTCCGACCCGACCGCTTCTGGCGACGTTAACTCAACTCTCTGTGTTACTGCAACCCTGCAGCTCCCCGGTCTATCCTGACCGGTCTGACCGCACAACACTGTGCGAACTACCCAGCTTTCGGCCACACCCCGCACTCGTCTCGACTACTCTCTTATATACCCCCCCAACTGGTCTCAACGACCCTGACGTGTCCTCTGTCGTCCCTGACATTCCCGTGACCAGAAGCTCACTCAGACATTATTCCCGTGATAGGAGTTCATACCCGTCAACAACGCCTTGACCCGACTCCAACACTGGCTCACAACAATCTCACAACAATCTCACAACAATCTCACAACAATCATTCGCAGTGATTCTCATACCCTGACATATCCCCCCTCTTCCGTTAGATTCTACTTACGGGTAGAATCTCACAATACAACAAAGTCAGGGCATGGAATCACTGCACATTACAATTACAATAATATAATACATAATGAAATAATATCTTTCAATATAATTTTATACACAACATTGCATGAAAAAAAACACTAGTATATACAACACAGAGCATAAATCCACTTGGTCGTACCTTTATACGACTTCACTAACCCGCAACTCGTACGTTATCATTATCTTAATTCTCAAAGAACCAACCTTCTACCTACTACTGGTCATAACACCTCACATAATTAGTATCCAACAATTGACCATTTTTACGCTAGATTGTTTTCTATTTACAACTGACTCTACTGGTACCTCATATAAATTCCTTAAGATATTTATTCCAGGATTACCTCCAGCATGAGATAATGTTATAGGGATAACTACTTATCCAAACTATAAACATTTCAGCCCGATTGTATTTAACCCATTACAATCAATTATAAAACAATCATCAATCATGTGCATATAGTAGTCGTAATTAACATAATTCATCATAATAATCATAATCATGAACAATATCATTATCACCCTATATCATCATCATTACATAAATATATCTATATATAATACCTATAATGAAAAATGTCCTGAGGTCACCCGGAGCCAAAAATTATCATAGAAACATCAGCACGAACATACAACCATCTCATATTTATTTACAACCATCCATAAGTACTAATTAACATAAATACATAATCGCTATGAAACCTCACAATCATGTTCATATAATAATAATACTGGCCCGAGGTGACCCAGACCTCAATTTCTACCAAACTTAGTCCCCATGAACAAGCAACTCTACTTGTTTGTCATAAACCTGTCCTGCGAGTCCTTGTCGGTCATGGTTTGATTTCTGCTCATTAATTATGATTACATTACCAGATCTGTCATGATCCTACCAGTCTCAGTGGGACATTATATCTGCTTATTGTCGCGATAAAAAATCTGCAATAATGTTATCTTCACCTTTAATGTATTCCACGTTGAAATCGTATTCCTGTAACATCAAAGACCACCGGGAAACTCTTGAATTTTCAAATTTAGTCGTGTTCAAATATTTTAACGCTTGGTGGTCACACTGGAGCGTAAATCTTGCCCCCATTAAATAGTAGGATAATTTCTGAATTCCCCATATTATTGCCAAGCATTCCCTCTCTATTGTTGAGTATCTGGTTTCCCTGTCAACCAGTTTCCGACTAATATATTTCACCGGGTGGAGCATATTGTCTCTTTTCTGCATCAAACATGCCCCCAATCCCTTCGTTGACGCATCTGTACGAACTATAAAAGGTTCCTTAATGTCGGGCAGAACCAAAATGGGGTTATTTGTTAAATAGTTTTGGATTGTATCCAATGCTTGTTGGCATTCCTTAGTCCAACATATATTATTAGGTTTACCTTTCTTTGTAAGGTCCGTCAATGGGGCTGTTATCGTTGAAAAATTAGGTATAAATTTATTGTAATACGCTATTAGGCCAACTAGTCCCCTTACTTGTTTCTTATTTTTGGGTCGTTTTATTTCCAACACTTTGTTTATATTGTTCATGTCTGGTTTTAAGATGCCTGCTCCAATTCTATGTCCCAGAAATTCGACAGATTCTTTACCTATTTCTAACTTAGATGGTTTAATGGTGAACCCTGCCTTTTTAAGAATCTCTAAAACCTCTCGAGTAACTCGTATATGCGACTCCCAGTCGTCTGTGTATACACAGATATCGTCAAAATAAGTAACTACCTCTTTTACTCCTTTGAATAATTTCTTAACAATTTTATTGAACGTTGCCGGTGCGGTTGCCAATCCGAATGGCATAAAGTTATATTGATATGCCCCGTCTGGGCCTTGAAAAGCTGTGTATTCTTTGCTTTCCTCCTCAAGAGGTATTTGCCAATATCCCTTTGTTAAGTCTAGTTTCGTAAAGTATTTGGCTTTATTCATGTGCTCTAGAAGTTTATCCTGGTTAGGTATAACTTCTGCTACTTTTTTTGTAATTGCGTTCAATTTCCTATAATCCACGCAAGTCCGAATCGATCCATCTTTTTTCTTAATTAAAACTAAGGGAGAGCAATATGGTGACTGTGTTTCCTCGATTATACCTAGTTCTAGCATCATACTAATCTCTTCTTTTAGCCTTTGAACCATATGAATAGGTATTGCGTACGGTTTTACGTTAATGGGCTTAGAGTCTAATAATTCTATTTTGTGCGTACCCGCCGATGTTTTCCCTGGGATATCTGAAATAATTTCCTTGTACTCATGCACCATGTCGTCAACTTGTCTTTTCTGTGTCTCCGTTAGTTCCTTATTGATGTCAATGCCTGAATTAACCTTGACGTTGATTAACGGAATTTGCTTAATGTCTTCACTATTTACATCTTCCTCTTCTTCTTCGGCTATCACTGTGGCACTGGCACCACTAATTGTCTTTTCATTTTTCTCTGCTGCCGATAAGTTCGCATCTGTGTTATCCATGTTATTTTCGACAAATTTTGTTAATCTGTTGAGGTGATAAACTATACGCTTATGTCCCTTCGCAATCTCTACATTAAATTTCGATAATTTCCTCGTGACGGTGAATGGACCTTCTGAATACAGAGCGAGTTTATTTCCTTTTTTAGGTTTCAACACGAGCACTTTGTCCCCAATTTGTATATCTTTCTCTCTAGCCCTTTGATCATAATATTGTTTATATTTATTTGCCTTTCCTTTCGTGATTGCCTCTGTTTTATATAACCCTGATTTTATTCTGTTTTTGAGGTCGATTATATATTCATATGTGTTTTTACCTTCCTCTGTCGTATTTTCATTTGTTAGTATTTTCCTTAAAATTGACATTGGTCCTCTCACTTTCCGCCCGAAGAGGAGTTCATAAGGAGACATTGCCGTTGTCTCGTTCGGAACTTCCCGTTGTCTCCACTTGTCTATTACGTATTTGTTTAACTCCTGCCCCTCTAACTGTAACTTTCTCCCCGTCTCCCTAAAGTCCGCCATTATTTTATCGATATCTTGTGTTTTTTTACTTCTCGTTTCCATTGTTCCTTATTGTTCGTTTATATATGACAGGTATGCTATATCTAATTATATATATTATATTATATATATATTATTTAACAGATCAATCTTACTATAGCACACTTCCCCCATTTAACACTATTTTATAAGTACTTAAGTACGTACTTACTGTGGGTTATATTTCAGACATAATATCCATATACAATGAAAGACCCATTACACAATAAATATCCATTCGTAAGAAGTTCACAAAGTCACACTTTTTGCAGTTTCCTTGTCACTTAGTAATGTTTTTCTCCACCTTGAATATCTTCTCGAACTTGTCCCGATTTGAACTGTGGTGCTGTGGGTCGTCTCGGCTCCTCAGGGTCCCACTGTAGCTGGGGCGAGATGGTTGGTTCTGCAACTTGACCTCCCGGTACAGTTTGTAATCGTCTTCTCTCGTAGCTGGCACCGTCTGGTTCCGACGTCGTTGTTTCGCTGGTTCTGGTTCGAGGTATCTCTTGTAGTTGGTGTTCTTGCTGGTAATGTTCCGTACGGGACTTGCTAGGCCTCGTCTATCAGAGAATCCGCTGATACGTTGATCGTTGCCCTTGTAAGACGTATGCCCTACGATGGATACAGTAGTCTGTATCAGAGGCGCTGTACTGAAAAGTACAGGCGCACATACCGCTGTGCTGATGTGGTTCCGTCCCATCTCTCGTAGTGTTTGGCGGTGCTAGGCAATCCAGAGACAATTCGGGCCCCCATGTTACGTCTCTATGTTTAGGTGGATTGTGCCTTGCTC